>VZRW01010749.1:152537-226160 GCA_013398125.1 Aegotheles bennettii
GGGGACACGGCCGCGCTGAGGAGCGCTTCTCCTCGAGCCGGGGCTGCGGTGGCACTGAGGGCTGAAGGGACCCGCTGGCAGCGGCCGGGACTGCCGGGGTGCAGGGGGGAGGCGAAGGAATTCGATGGCAGAGAGGCGTTAGCTTCACGTTCTTTTGTATAAAGTGGATTATAACTAATAGGTGGCACAAAGGGAATTCAGTCTCAACGGTATGAAAGTAGAACCGAGTTGTTTCACGGCTCTGTAGGATGAAGGTGGTGATAGCCATGGATACTTTCACACAGTTTGAAACTGCTTTCTTTGCCCTTTGATTACAAATTTTTAAGGCCCATGAAGGCCACATTGCCAATTTTGCAGTTTTTCCTCTGCTCACTTTCCTCCTAGGAAGCAGTTTGGTGCCTCATGACAGGCTTGAGGCTCCAACTCAGGCACTGGAGAGGACAAAGCTTTCACACTGCCATTTTGGAGAGGCCACCAGTGAACCTGGGTGTGCTGCCCCACAGCGATGTGACTGGACAGACACCAAGCACCTCCTGGACTGCCTTGGCTTTTGCTCCTTGCAGAGCAGCCCTGTTTCCTTCCTAATTTGGGCTGAAAATTCCACTGGTTCTGGACCATTTGATGTGAGTGGGAGCTACACTTTGGGGAGGTTGGGGTGGCCAGTGAGGTTATTAGTCCTATTCATTTCGGCCACATGAGTCATGTGGGTCCTTAAATGCATCATCGTGCACCTCTCTGAAGTGATGCTGTTCATTTCTGACACCAGGGGGTTGCTTCCAGGTACCCACAAGTGGTTGGGCAACTTGGGGCTCAACTCCTCAGTGTGGGTGGGACCTACATATGCGATCATCCCCAGACAAGCCTGCCTGGGTTTAGTAGGGTCTCTCAGACCATGCCCCTCACACTGAGCTACACAAAACACATCCCCTTCCCTCCAAAAGACAGCAGAAGGAGTCCTTAACCCTCCTTCACCTGCAGCCTCCTGCAGGCTGTGTGCATGTCCCTCCTCCCCTGTAGGAATGCAACTCTGTGCTTAGGGAGAGCGGGAGCCCACAGGCGATGGGTTATTCAGGGTAATGGATGGGTGGAGAAAAATCAGACTGGAGAGAGGTCTCTTCATTTCTCATGTTAATTAATGCAAGGTGAAAAGCTATAATTAAGTTTTCAGGGCTGTGAATCCATAGTAAAAAGAAGCATGTCCCGCTAAACCTGAACAAGGCACCTAAGCCCTAGACAGGATGAGGCTGTAACACACCCTTTTCTCACTGCCTAATTCAGGTAGCTCATGTACAACACCCTGAGTGTTTGGGTTGGTGGTTTTTTTTAAATCCCATTCACAGGTGCCAGACATAGTGAATGAGTGTGCTTGTTCGGCTCCAGCAGCTTCAGGTAGGTGAGAGAAGCATGGGGAGGAAAGGACAGGCACTCAGAAACCAGATGTTGTGATGCTGGCTGTTGTAGCACTCACATTCCTGTATAGCTCTGAGCCCCAGTGACCAGGCTGTTATTACATCAGGTATCTTCTGTTTCCCAAGGGATCAGCTCTTACCAATTATTTCATACTTTTTCTTCATGAATTAGTAAAGAATCAGTGCTGCTGCTAATGGAAATGTGTCTCTAAGTATATTTTTTAAGTAATTTCAGAACATTTGCAAGGAAAAAATATTCAGATGGTTTCTGTCCTGTTGTGAAAAGGTAATAGAGAAAGGAAATGTGTAATGCCAGTGGGGCTCCCGTACAACTGCCTTGTATAGACAATTGCACCACATGTATCCGAGGGCCGTGCTTGTTCCAGCTATTTTCTTTTCCCATTCCAGCAGAGGTAAATAATAAAGTTTCCCAGGGCCAGCATCCAATATATTAGTCCCTGATAGGAAAAAGTCTTTATAGCAGTCTTCATTGCCTCCTCCTCCCGCCTCATCACCACCTTGGAGTTGTAAGAAAACAGAAGTGATGTTTTTTTCTTGAAAATAGAAGTAAGATAGTGTCAGAGATGCTAAGGTACAGGCCCAAGGCAAACAGCGTCCCAGATTGTCTCCCTGCCCAGAGACACCTGATGTCTGTATTTCCCTGTCCTTGGAGTGCAGGCTTGTTACTGTCTTTGTGTACCCCGAGTCTTTGTGTACCCCAAGAGCATCTTCTTGCTGCTGAACTAAAGGTGAGAAGACAAAGGTGCCTTGAGGCTTCACCACTGGCACCCCTGCCAACATTACCATACTCAGCCCTGCCTCAGGTCTGCTAATCACACCTGCAAGGGTAGCTTCTGAAATACAGGTTCATGCAGCAGGAGCAGGAACAGAAGATAAAAACAGATGTTTAGACGGGTGTGCAGCTATTGAATGCTCAGGTTTGCAACAGAGAAAATTGTTAATCCAAAGCCAGCTGCTGGTCCCCAGTGGTTTCCTGTGCATAGCAGAGTGAAAACTCCTAATTTCAGCTACAAGCTTCACCTGACAGTGATGTTTCTGACATAAACTGTAAATACCCATGCGGCAATTGCAGTGTTCAGTGTGACTATTTGTGAGGAAGCTGGGATGTGTGGTGGGATGGGCAGAGCACTTGGAACTTTCAAGGTCCCGTCTCTAGTCACTAGAAACGTTTCCAGTGCAAACAAAGCTTAGGAAAAGTCTCTCTCCATCACTCACCTTTCTGAAAGAGTCTGCTGTGAGAAGTGGGCCCTTTCAAGCAAGTCAAATAATCATCTTTTACCATTTGGATTTTAGCAGCATGTAAAAGCCTGAAGTAGATGAGGACCCCTTTCACTCATGCTGTATAAACAAATTGTTAGGCAAGATAATGTTAATAGCTGCTGTTGAATACATCTTTGATCTTCAGGGGACTGTGGGCTCAGCTAGAGCCAAGGGCCTAAATGGAAAAAGCAATTCAGTGAACTGGAAAAATTGAGGGGGTTGGAAAACACAGTAACTGGCTCCCAGGACAAGGAGCACCAAAGTGTGTCCAAGTCAGAAGCGCAGCAGTGATGTCTGAGGAACTGCCTAGGTGCCCAAGCAAGGGGAAGGGGTTTGTGGTCTGTGCATTCATTCAAGAACAGGAAAAGCAACACAGGTAGGGTTGTGAGGGTGGCACTGAGGAGTTCTTCAGGCTCAGCTTCACTAGAGGGGCTACTGGAGACAGTCAGGACACAGCCTGTTCTTGGGTTTTCTTCTCCTGTTTTCAGGCAAAGAGCTCAGCCTTCACATCTTATGTAAATAAGCTGGCCTCCTGACAGCAAAGTCATTACAAGGCCACATATGCAAGCTCACCACTCAGACAGCAGTGCAGGGAACACAGCTCCCACTGCACTTCCAGGCAGAGAAGGTAAGGACACAAGAGAGCCTTTCTATAGCTGTGGCTTCTTTACGGCTGTCTGTGCTATTCTTTAGCAGAGATGTAATTTTCAAAGGACTTTTGGGACATGGTCTAACACTTCTAGTGCTGTTTTTCTTCCTTTTTGTATTATCAGTATAGCAACAATAGCTCAAAGCCAGCTAATCCAAAATTCCTTTAAACTGGAATCAGAGTTGTGGTCCTTGAACATGTCTCAGATGAAGAAGGTTAGACAAAACCAGGTCTGGGTAATGATGTTCCCATCTTGCTACCCTGACACTGACCAGCTCAGCGGATGGATCTAGACAGGAAGGAAGTCCAGTGTCAGAAGCCCCGTGCTGGAATCCCGACAAGTAATGAGAAAGCTGGAAGGCAGTCCAGTTCCTCCAGTGATCCCAAACACTGTAGCAGCCAATTTTAAGTAAGACTTTCTGAGGAATGTACCTAAACTAAACGTACTTGTTCCCTCATGGCAGCCCCTCCTCTGTCTATGTGTGCTGGGATGCAGCAGGTCAGGCTCAGCCCTGGTGCAGATGTCCTTGTTGCATGGTGGTGGGAGCTCTCATTTGACTGGTGTCATGTCTTTCAAAAGGCATTGCCAGTGCTAGGCTTGCAACCCGCCTATTTCCCCCAAGAAATCCACCCCTTCTTCAGTGTTGAGGGAGCCTGTTGGCTTTAAAGTCAGCATTCAGCAATCATTACTCATTAGTGCTGACAGGGTTATGAAGATGTCAAGAATGCCTGAAGATCTTCATAATCTGGAGGTTGCATTATGGCTTATTTTCAAAACTATGAAAGCATTGTTTTTCTTTCCCTAGTTTGAAGCTATCCAGGTTTTTACGCACATCATGGCATTTGAAACTAAAATTAATGCATAGCTTGTTTGCCAGCAAACACTTTATGCATTCAGTTTTTCAAAGCAGGAACCTACTTGTGTGTACATGAAAGAAGTATGTGTGTGAAATCTGTATATGCACCTACCCGAGTCACATGTTAGCTAGGCAAACTGAGCAAGTGTTCCCGCAGCCAGGGAGTTACGGGCCAGGATCCAAATGAACACGTTTCCCTTCTGCAAATACAACTCTGGTTCAAGTGAATGCAGAAGTGAGGAAGTATTCAGGTTTCTTGTGTGCACAGACCTGGGGCTAGTTCCTGCTACCATTAAATTTGCTTTAAAACAGACAGGATCAAGCTCAGAACCCTAGAAACTTTTGCCTAGGCTTCAATCGATTTTATGAAAGAACAAACTCTCAAAATAAAGGTTTATAACTACAGTGCTGACACTATAGCAAAGTAATTTTTTTCCTGTCTTGGTGTCCTGCAGTTGCTCTGCAGATGTCTTTCAGTGCATTAGTTTCTTAACTTTTTCATTCCAAGTTACTTTGATCCTATCACTTTGCAATTTCTTGAATTAGTTTCTTATCTCTTGCATACCAATCTCCCCCCACTCCCTAAGCTAAGCCCATGATGTTTTAAATGCCAAGATTAGTGGTTTGCATTGCAGTTAGTTCTTAAATATATGATAAATGATGAGGGAAAAGGTGGTGGAACTCCAGATTTCATCCAACAAGTCTCAGCCTTGGTTTTCGTTTTCACCAGAAACAGGTTGATCTGGTTGGGTGTTAAAGCAACCAAAGCATTTTTACCATCTTGTTCTTTCCTGTTCTTAACCTATTTTTTTTAATGCTGCAGAAGTGTGATATGTTGTGTGCTAAAACCATGTGTTTCTGACCCCATGGCCCAAAGGCTTCATGTCTGTGTCCTTAACCTGTCAGATCCTGTGCATTGCTGCAAGTCTCAGTTGGAGGTGTCCTGTCTCTCACCCCACTCATGCTATTGCACCTGTGAAGCACACTGTCCAGGCTTTTCCTGCCCTGGGATCTCCTGCAGTATTTGCTGCTCATCTGTCTCCAGACATTTGAGAGTTGGGGTTGTTCAACCTGGTGAAGAGAAGGCTCTGAGAAGACCTTAGAGCAGCCTGTGAGTACCTGAAGGGGGCCTTACAGGAAAGCTGGAGAGGGACTTTTAACAAGGGCATATAGTGATAGGACAAGGGGAAATGGTTTCAAACTGAAAGAGGGTAGTTTTAGATTGGATATTAGGAGGGAACTCTTTCCTGTGAGTGTGGTGAGACACTGGCACAGGTTGCCCAGGGAGGTTGTGGATGGCCCCTCCCTGGCAGTGTTCCAGGCCAGGTTGGATGGGACTTGGAGCAACCTGGTCTACTGGGAGGTGTCTCTGCCCATGACAGGGGGGTTGGAACTGGATGATCTTTAAGGTTCCCTCCAACCCAAACACGGTTCTATGATTCTAAGTGTTTTTGTGCAAAGCATTTTGGCTAGGAAAGCTAGTTTGCTTCTTCTGTAGCTTTGAGCTCCAGCTATACCCTGGTACAAGTGAACTAAGGTCATCCCTTTCTATGGAATCCACAGAGCCATAAATCAACCTGTTAGAGTGGTGGGAAACAGAGATGTTCTGCTAGGACAGAAGGGAAAAAGAGATGAGTTTGTAAATTGGGAACAGGCAATTCTTCAAGACTGGTCCTGCAAAGATGATGTTGAGCTCAGGTTATGACTTCTGCATGACTTTGACTCTAAGGAGCAACCCCCAGCCCAAGAGAAGGAAGCAGCATGGTTCTGCTGACTGCTGGAGGAGAAGGGCTCCCTAGGAGTCCTCCAGGACCTTAGCAAACTCCCCTACCTATCCATTTTCATGAGAGCAGCAACTTGATACTCCAAGCAGAAGGGATGTCCTGTCTTCCAGAAGTACCTTACTGCCTCATCACCATCTCAAGAAAGGGCAGAGAGATCAGGCAGCCCCTCTGAGCTTTGTACCATAGCAATGAACATAGCTGCAAACCAGCAACTGGGATCTTGCTCCCACCCATTGCACAGCAGAATTGTTTGGAAGGGCAAGTAGTGGATTTCCCAATAAATGCCTTGTGCTGTACAGGTGATGAGTGGACAGGCAGAAAGCCTGCTCCACTGAAGAATGGGAGAGTACAAAGCTATCACTGAACACTGTTCACCTTCAGGTCCTCTATAATATTGTTTTAGTTTTTGCATGTGTTTGTGGCACTGTTGTGTTCTTTTTTAGTTTCAATTTTGAGGTCTGCAAAGTCTCAGTTCCTCCTCTTGCTTCAGATGATATCTGAGCTAGTTCTCTTCTCACAGCATTGTAAATCAGGTGTAAATCCAGAGAGGGCAATGGAAGCTAAGTTCTGTAAAAAGAAAATCAGCTTCAGTGTATTTTAGTTTCTTGGATGTTTCTCATGTGCTCCAGAAATAAGACACAAAAGTGCCTACAGTTAATTAAGGTGGGAACTATCACATGCGGGCAAATTACAACAAGGTGTTCGTTTGCCCAGATCAAATTATAAGACAAGTCTAAGAGGGAAACACTGAAAACATGTTCTGGTTTCAGTGTAATCACTGATATATCTTTCCATGGGCAGGAGCCATCTGAAAGAAAAGTAGGGCCAGACCGAAGCAAGCCAGGGAAGGTATGCGAGCCAGGGCAGGGACAGATCCTTTACGCACAACAGATCCATTCGCTGCTGAGGTTGTAAAATGGACCCACAGTTCTTTGTTAAATCAGAGATTTTATTTGAAGCAAAACCATCATATTTACAAAGCACAATGTAGTTTTAAATGTCATTTTTAAAAACTGTGAAGGTATTTGACACCAAAATTTAAGTGATTTTTGTTAAGTGACACTAAAACATCCTCTGTTAATCCCACCTGTTGCACAATGGGGTCCTAGGAGAGATGTTTTAGCATTATTCCCATCTGCCTGGAAGATTCTTCAAGCAAATTCACTAAGTGGAATGGTTGTTACTAGGGGGTTTTGGGCCTTTTTTTGTTATAGTGTGGTTTTTGTTGTTGTTCTTGTTGCTTTTTTCCTTTATGCCATTTCTTTCTTGTGTATAAGCCCTGGCCTGCAGGCTCTGAAAGCTACTGTCCAACTGCGTAGCCATGGGTAAATCCTCGTTTTGTGTCCTAGTTTCCTACCCATTAATGGGCAAAATAGCATTGACTTTATAAAGTACTTTAACTTTGTTTAATGAAAACTGTCACATGGCCTATATAATCACACTTAACAATATTCAGGGTGGAATTAAAAGGTGAGACAGTTATAAAGGATGCAAGAAACTCTGTATGTAATCGCTTCCTTACCACCCGGCACCGCCAAACCACATCCCCATCAGCTTTTCCACACTGCACACGCTCTTAGTTACGTGATAAGGAAATAGGCTGTCTTACTCTACCCTGTCCTGTCCTGTCTTGTCCTGTCCTATCCTTTGCATCCTATGTACCCCTTGCTGCTGCCACTCTCACCGCTTCTGCCCAA
Organism: Aegotheles bennettii; assembly: GCA_013398125.1. NCBI lineage: Eukaryota > Metazoa > Chordata > Aves > Caprimulgiformes > Aegothelidae > Aegotheles > Aegotheles bennettii. Next base: position 160,215 of record VZRW01010749.1, read on the forward strand.
AGAGTCAGCCTACATTTGAAGCTCTTGTTGGTAGAAGCTTCCTGGTACATGATGAATATATATAACATACGAACCAGATGTATTTTTATATATTAAATCCCACCCCCCCTCCAGAATTAAAAATCATATTTAGCATGAAACATACTGAATAATTTTCTGACAGGGTTGAATAGGCTGAATCCTGTTTAAAATTAGGGTTATGGTGAAGGTGAAGTTGTTGTATCTTTGTATAGAAAGTTTGGTCTTTCAATAGGTGATATTAGTTAGACTGCGCTGAAACACAGTTAATGGAAAACATTGTTTCAAAGTTTGAGGGTTTTTTGAAGTATTGGGGTTTTATTTAGTATTTATACAGTATAAATACAAATTAGCTTGTTAAAATGAGAGTAGTATTAGAAACTGCACAATGTCTTTGACAACTAGTGGGATAGTCACCACAATTACTTAGCCAAGTATAGTTCATGTGGGAATCTGGTTCTACTACATGTAATGAGGCAAAACACATGGAAGAGAAGGGATTGATTTTAACAGAATAGCTCCTTCATGCTAATTCAAATACAGAATAACTTTCTTACTAAATTTGAACTGAGGCAAATAAGCATGAGCCTCTTAAATTCAGCACCAAGAACACACAGGAGGGTAGCTCTGGACCACCTCCCAGTTGCCTACAGCAGTGTTTCTCATTTTTTTCTGGGTGGCAATCCATTATTAAAACATAAACAATAAAAGCATGATTGCTGTGCATTTTACTGTAAGAGTAAAAATGCATTCATGATACCAGCGATAAGCTTGTGTAATTGGAGTGTATGTTTGGCCAGAGAATACAAAATTCCTGAAGATAGTGCTGTTTTGAGCCTATGGGAATGAGGTTTTTTGGATCCAGATTCCTTGGTGTTGTTTTAAGGCTGGGATAGGATAAAAGTATGGAAGTGCGACCAGCAGAGCTGGGAGCAGTCCAGCGAAACAACTCCAGCCCCATGCAGGGCCCATGTGGTGCTCAATACCATCAGTTCAGGGCAATGGAGGGTGAATCCTGGATCACAGTGTAAAGACCTGGAGAAGGGGTCTTGCACAGGGACATGCACCACTCACTGCCAAATGAAGATCCCCTTGTTAGACAGCAGTCAAAAGTGTAACATCTGCGAGTCTCTCACAGCTTTCCCCTGCCCTATCTGAGAGTAGCAGCTACAGCTTACTGAAAAGCAACATTATTTGGTGGCAGGATCTTCTTTAAACATTTTGTTCATACAATACTGTATTCAAATTCCTTTCACTGCCAGAAAGCTCTCTGGGCTGGCAGTGCTAGTGAAATCAGTGTGAACATTTACAGATCTGAACAGCTGTAAATGTTTACCAGGGTTTGTAAGAACCAGACAATCACAGTCCCAAAAGACCCAAAACTTTTGTGTGCCCATCTGCAGATAGTTTAGCAGCAATGAGAGTCTGTGCCCCACTGACATTTGCAGGGCTCCCACAATCCCTGGTGCAGTGTTGGACAAGAAGGTCTAGATGGAGATAACTGTAGAGCCCAAAGGCTTCAAGTCTTGCACATCTGCACAACAAATGGGCAACATCTGTTGACTCATTGAGAGTGTTTGTTTCTTTAAGAAAATCCCTAATTTATTGGGGTCTTGGCATAGGGCAATGCTCGCGTGGGAAATAAAGTTTCTTGGATGAAACATTTGGCTTGTTATCCACATGGCAAATGGAGTCACTATTGTGGGAGTCCTTGAATCAGTGTCTTATGCTGGGTCGGGTGAGACTGCCTGAACTGCCGTCCTGCTCAGTTCCTGTAGTCCAGCTGGGTCATAGTCCTACATGACCTGCTATGGATTATTTTAAGCTATGAGTAAAACATCTCCTAACTATCTTTGTGCAAAAGGCAGTTCTATGTGACCATTTCTGCATCTGCAGGAACAATTGGGTATTTAGCAGAAGCTTGTTGATGTATAAGTTTGTCAGTTCTGCAGCAGGTACTGCCTAGGAGAGTTCCCAGCATGGCCAGGTTCTCCATCCTAGATGCTAACACATTGACAGACCAAATAGTGTATATAAAATGACCTAAGGAGTAGGAGCTGCCTGGGAGAATCTCTAGGACTTCCCAAAAGTCTCACCTGGACTCCCACCTAATTTCTCCCACAAGAATTAGGCACAGGCTTTACTGTGAGGGTGTCTGGGAGCTCATGCAGTCACCTTGTCTCGGATCAGTCCCTTGTGTCACCTCCACAGAGACTGGTTGGGAGCTCTGAGACCACTTCATGGAACTAACACCTAAGTGCACAAAGTGTGCTCTGAGGCGCAGCCTTGATACCAGCTGCACCACAGCTGTAGCTATAGAACAAAATTTAATATCTATAATTTAAATTCCATAGTTCTTGCTACATAAGGTTTCTGGCTCCATTACAGGAAGCCTGGAAGTCCTGGCATGGCAAACTATCTCAGAGTCACAAATGAAGCCCTGGGAGCAGTGCCAAATACCCTGGAAGAAAGACATCACCTCAACACTCTCTTTTAGATAAGTTTTAGTGGGAAACTCGAGACAAAATTTTCTGTCTACATCATTTTACTGCAGGAGTTCCTTTGGGATTGTTTTTAAGACAATGTGTTCAAAGAATGAGTTAGGGAAGGGAGAGAGACTGTAAATGCATCTGTTAATCTCACCTTCCTTCAGCAGGATGAGCCCTGCCAAGTTGTGCCTAGTAGAGCTATTTCCATGTGCACATCTGCCCTTGCAACCATACCAGCAGACAAGATAGCATGAAGTCCTTCCTAAGACGGCTCAAGTGTTGCTTGTCACAGAGAGTAGACACTTGTAGATAGTCTGAGTTTAGTTTTTAAGCCTATAACAAGGCTGAAAATTTAATCTGTGTCCTTGTCACTGTATCACTTCTGGATTCTGTTTGAAACCCAGCTGTGGATGTGATCAACTGCTGGACATCTGGTCTCAGTGCATTGACATAGTTGGATATGTGTCAGCTTTTGTTGAGACTCGCTGATTGAGTAATGCAGAGGATTCACAGTTCTCTTCTGATCCTTGTAATTCTTCTCAGAAGGCTTTCCCAAATAGAAGAAGGAAATTCCAGATTCATACTAATTTTCTTGAAGTACTATCCTGGCTTCTAGGAAGCTTTGGAGGGAGCACCGCTGTTCAGCAGGTGGGTGTGTTAGAAGGGAACATAGGATCGCAAATAAAGCAAATTCCATTTCTCTGCCTTCATAACATTTTCTGTTTTCTCCCGTACATTTTTGAAGACATCAGGTTTCCCTGTGTTACTCATGATCACCTTATCACTAAAATTGCCAAAGTGATGAGATAAGGAACTGGATGAGTAGATGACAAGGGGGGTGGAAAATTAGCTTGTCAGTGATCCATGGCCTAGAGTAACTGGTGGTGTATCTTGGGGATTGCTATTGAGGCCAATACTATTCAATGTCTTTATTAATGGTGCAGATGATGGGCTAAAGTGCTGTTTCAGCAAATTTGTGGATAAGCAGTTGACCCCCTGGAGGGAAGGGCTGCCATTTAGAGGGACCTGAACAGGCTAGAGAAGTCAGCTTATCGGTACTCATGAAGTTCAGCAAATACCAGTGCAAATTCTTGCACCTGGACCAGAATAGCCACTGTACCAGTACAGACTGGAGGCCAACTTGCTAAGGGGAAGCTTTGCAAAAAAGACTTGGAGGGTCTGGTTGAACAGTGTATCTTTGCAGCAATGACATACTGGGCTGTATTACCAAAAATGTAGCTAGCAGGAGGGAAGTGATCCTTCCCCCTTATTTAGCACATTTAAGACTGCATCTGGAGCAGTGTGACCAGTTTTGGACTCCCCAGTGCAAGAAAGACATCAACAAACCAGAGCAAGTCCCACAGGGGGCCACTGAGATGTTTGGGTGCTGAAGCACATGTAACAGGAGTGGCTGAGTGAGTTGGACTTGTTCAGCCTGGACAAGGCTCAGGGGATTCTTAATGCGGTTTACAGCTAACTTAATAAGAGGGTGTAGAGAAGACACAGCCAGACTCTTTTCAGGTGAGTCAAGGAAGCAATAGACAGAATCTGAAATGTGGGAAATTGGTGTAAGTATATAAGGATTCTTAAGGGTGGAAAAAAGTCCTGCAAGGGTGGTCAAATGTTAAAACAGGCCCCAAGAAATATTGTGAATCTCCACCCCTGTAGACATTGCAGTATCAACTGGACACAACTCTGAGCAACCTGTGCTAGTTCTGAGCAGAGAGCAGGACTAGGTACCTCCAGAGGTTCTATGATTTTTTGACTCTGAGTTAGCCAAGGGGAAGTTAGGATCAGGAAAGATCTGTGCTTTCCTAGCCACATCAGTCATCTTGTTCTTTGCAGACAGCAGGTCAGCAGAGCACACTGTACTGCACATATCAATTGTGCCTGCCCTACTTTTAGCAAATGCTGGAAAATGAGTAAGTGATAGGTACATGCCGACTGTCTGTCAACACTGTTTAGTCACCTGGATCTAATCCACCTCCCACTGAAGTCCACTGTAAGACTCCCATCCATATGATGGGATTTGATGCAGGTCCCATGAAAACAGGAGGATTAAAAAAAGCTGCAGCATTAGAGGCAGAAGTCGGTAGCTCAATACAGAATTATCTCCTGCCCTCTTTCAGCTTTCCATCACGTACACAAACTCTCATCCCCATACGCATGTAACCTCCTTTGTGGTATCTGCAGTTCTGTACTGTAAATCACACAGCGCTAAAATTAATTAAAACACAGATGCATGTTTACTGCCAATAAGAGAATGATACTCTGTTCATTACAGATAAAACTGCTTTAAATCTGCAAGGACACCGTGGGAAAGCAGGAAGGTTGAGGCTATAAAAGAAATGAAGTGATCAAAGAATATTGGTTTCAACAACTTACGGTGTTTCATGATACTCATAATTCAGGACACAGTGCAGCTAGTCAAGTGTGATTAACTTCTTCTGGGATCTGACATCTTATTTTCTTTTGTAGCAAGAACCGAAGTACACAATGTTCATTGGAGAAAACCGATCAATGGAAGGGTGTCATTACCTGAAAGAATATGTTCTTTTGATTCTCCACTGATGCTGAACAAGCGTCTTTTGTTCCTTGAGTAGAAGAGCAATATAAAGGGCTTTGCACAGAATAACATAAAGAAGAAATAGGCCTTATATAATGTTCTCACAGGGAAACTACAGTTTAGGGAGGGGTTTTGTTTATGCCCTAATCCCCATTGGAAGCTCAACGGGGAGGAAGGGAAGAGCAGAGAACACAAATAATCAGATATTTATTAGGTGAGATGGGATCTATGAACACAGGAGAGGCTGCGCTTTCATTCAGACAGTACAGTAAAATAAACAGAGTGTGACAGTGAAAGATGAATGGGAAGTTAATTCTATTCACATTTACAACATTTCAATGGTAATATTTTCTGAACAATGGTCCCTATTGATGTTACAAGTGCTTGCATATTGTGCCTACTACTTGCTGAACAGACATGACACTATTCGAGCAGCTGTATTCTCTAATTGGAAACGGGAAGTTTCCAAAAACAATGAAAGGCTGTATCTCATTCATGCTGAAACTCTTTGGAACCTAACTCATTTTGATGCCTGATTTTTTTCCCTATTTTTCCCTTTCTAATTGGGATCTCTGGGGAGATTTGTTCTCTCAAGTGGCAGAGCAATTAGAGGCCAGACTTTAATAACTTCAATTCTAATACTTCAGTATTTTATCACAGGCTAGTGCTTATCAGAATAAAAAAATAAACAGTAGTTTTGTCTACATTAGAAGGAGCTTGCTGTTATGAGCAGGCCATTTAGATATACATCTCCTTTATGAACTGTGTCTCCACTAAGAGGATTTGCATGTCTACATGGTTCAACTCAACTGGCAAACTTCCCCTCATGCACACAAGGTCCCTGTACACTTTCTTATTCTAAGACAGCACTTGGCCATGATAAAATATTTAGGAATTAAGGGGGAAGAAAAAGAAAAAAAAATAAATCCAATTTTCAGTGAAGTAACTTATTACGCCTGTTATTAAAGGATTTTCAATACACAGATGTGCTGTTTAGGGTTATGAATTCTTCATGCTCTCAAACAACATAGCTCTGCCAGCAAAATCCTTAACCGTAGACAAGACAAGCCTCAGCCCTGGACTCTTAACCAAGTTTAACACTATCTGTCTGGCTTAAAGGCCAATTTTTACACCATTTGGCTACAAAAGCAAATTTACATGAAAGCTGTGGATCCTGTATGTTTGCTTGCTAGATGGCTGTACACTAAACTGCCTGATTTTCGAAACGTCTTGTGCTAAAACTGGCCCCCTCCCTGGCCGCAGGGACAGCAGGCTGCTGTAAGCAGGCCCAGGTGCAGGCTGACATCTGGAGAAAGTCTAGGTCATTTCCAGTTTGGGATCTAAAAGTCAGCTATCAGTTCCCTCATCCCTTCCTTTCGATGCAGTCCCGCCCTTTTTGATTTTGAAACCTTTGCTTCTAACTTGTCTGGTCCCCAGGGGCTTACACAAGCTCTCTGGAATTTGGTCCCATCAGTGAGGGCTGTGCTGGTGATTTAACCCTTGAGGGACACAGCAGGGCAGGGCAGGAAAGCTTAGAAAGGATTTTCTCAACTATGGAAACATTGTTCTTGAATTATGTCAAAGCAATAGGAATTCTCCCACCATCCTTTCCATTTATTCAGATACATTTCTTAGGTCTGTCTCTTGAAAATTTTCTTTGTTGTCATGGTCCATTGCTCAGAATAACACCTTGTCTTCTAATCTTCTCTCCCTGTGCAGCATCCACCTGCGCAGCTCCTCTGGAAAAGCACTATAGCAATAACAGAATGGGGGTAAGGCTCCAGGAGGCATGTCATGTGGTTGTAGATGAAAACCGGAAAATTAAGAGGAATAACTGTCATTTTCCACCTTCACTGTGACTTTGTCATCATCTTTAATCAGTAATATATTTTATACTGCTTTGGATTTTCAGCAAAATGAACAGTGGATTCTCACAACAACCATAGGGATTAGTTACAGAGATATTATCTCTGAACTAGATGAAAAGAAATTATCTTGTAGCAAGAGGACACCTCTACAAACCAAAAAGATATTGCTTTGATTCAGAGAGGTCTGAGACCATGGACTAGTAATTTAATTTCCATGTTTCAATTTCTTCATCTTATTGAAACAGGAACACTGATACTCATCTGCTGTGGAGGGGCATTCTGATGAGGATGAGCAGGGTAGTGCAGGACTTTTACTAGCAGTAAGAGTGAGCACAAAATCAAATTAAAATTTAAGAGATGAAGAAAAATGGCAGGTGCAAAAAGGCTGAGCAGTTCTCTGAGGTCTGTGCAGCGAACCATCTATGGAGGCAGGGTCAGAAAGTAGGAGCTGTCAGCTGCTGCTCCTATGGCAAGCAGCTTCTGGTGGAAACCATGGGCTTGACAGAGCCTGTGGAGAAGGAAAGCACAGGATTTTTTCCCCGGGTTTGTTATTTTCTGGTTATTATTACAGACCGCACCCTACCTAGCAGCGCAACCCGGGGCCACGTAGCTGGTGGCACTTTGGAGTGGTGGATGCCACCGTTAGCAAAATGCCTTTTAGTGAAGTGAAAGGAATATTGCTGGTTGACCTTTTGGTTGAGACATCTGTCCCAGACTGCTGTGTGTGTTAGTCAAAAGTCACATGCTTCTTTTCCCCTTTCTCATACTTTTACAGGCCAGGAAATCCTGCAACCTCTGAGTAATTAAAAACATTTAATTAAATGCTTTGAAAGGGTCATTTCTTGCATTATTAAACCAGAACCAGGAAAGGCTAACTTTCACAAGGAGTTGAAGAGAGGGGAGAGACAGATTGAGAGATGGGACAGAGCAGGTTATTAGCGGTCTCCCACAAGCAGATTGTTTTCCCACAATCCCAAGGGATTATGGAGGCGCTGGGCTGGAGTCAGCTGCCATTCCTCCACAAACTCCCTTTGCAGCATTAACTCTGAGGCTTGGTTTTGCAGCTAGTGCTCTGGGTTCAGTGTTAAGTCTGGTCAAGACCAACCATGTCCGCTGATCCCAAAGGCAGCAGCCTCTGCTTCTGCTGCTTGCAATAGATGAAACTTTTTGGTGAAACTTCCTCTTCCTTTTTTTTTTCTTTCTTTTTCTTTTTTTTTCCCCCCTCCCATTTCAGATCAGCATTCATTTTTCCAGTTCAACCATGCTCCCTTTTGTGTTTCTTTAAAAATATAAAGGCACCAGGCATACATATCTTCTATAATAAATTCAGGGGGTTGAAGGATATTGATTTGCTCAGCTGGAGTTTTGTACAGAGCTTTGCATTGTAGTTTGTGCTGCAACAGCCTTAAACTGCTCCAGTGTCTGCGTTGGAGATATTCTCATTTTTTTGCTCAGAAATCCAAGTCAGCACTGAGATGAATTCATGCATGTAGAAGGCAGGTATGTAAGTGCCATCCTGATTTCATATCCGAGTTGTCTGTACAGTTTAATCACTGGCATTTTGGTGATTTCTAGTAGGCTTTTGGAAGCCCATCTTTGGCCAGGGTTAACCAGGATGCTCCAGGTGACTGCTATTGCTCGGGCTATGCCCTTCTCAGGGCCATTACTGAAAAGAGACTTCTGCCTTTGGGTGCGTGTGTGAGAAAGACTGCGGCCTGAGCTCACAGGCAGGACTTGTTTATCACGGCTCTAATTCACATTGGTGACAAAATCAAACCTGTTTCAAATAGAAATAGTAAGGCTTTGTGGACATTAAGTTTTCCAGTCAGGAAAGGAATCAGTATCATGTATCTTAGATGACCGAGGGCAGAGATTGAATACCAGAAATGAATGTTCAGTCTGCAAGCAGCTCACAGGCTCGAATGTGCTTGAACAAATTACCTTAGACAAGCTATTTAAATAGCCTCTGATAGACACCAAATATAAACACTGCTGCCTGTTTGCAGAGAAGAATTGTGTCTGAATTTCCCTGCTAATTTTTTTTCACTGTGAGATGTTCACCAGGGGATATTCTTCCTTCATTTCCAGTTTGTTTTCTTTATGAAAAACATATGGTCACTTCAAATGTACATCAGACCAGAGATCATTCAAATGACCTTTTAATGCTTCTAGATGATATTCTGAAGCTATAATATGACTGCTAAGGAAGTCCATGTGTTCTGTGAAACATGGGAATTAAATTAGTTTTTCTCCCAAAGGCCAATACACGGCTGATACAGACTTTTCAAAAGTTTGCCCTGAACTTCGTTGTACTGTGGGTTTTTTCAGACTGAAGAATAGAAAGACAGTAATAAGAATGAAGTGACACTAAAAATGCAATGTCAGTTCTTTTCTTCTTTCTGCTTCACCTCAGTACGTGAAGTCTGATAGTTGCTGAAATATATTCAGTCCTGAAGGACAAAATGGGGAGCTGGAAAAAAACTAGGATGCCGAGTGACTGAATAGGAATATTGACAGTGGTTGTGATTTTCCAAACTGCTTCATATCTCAGAGTTTTCACTTCTGAAATGAGGACAAATTATTCACTGCTCTGCAGGTATTTCAATAGATCATTTCATTAATGAGTGGATATGCAGTTATGCTCATGCTAAAGCACTGATTAGCCGTAACACCTATAGCTCTTTAATTATGGGGATGGAAGATGGCAATCTACTATATGAGTTAATCATTGAAAACTGTCTGTCATTAATTCCTCACCGTTTGGGAGCTGAAGCTTGCAGAGTGAGTCTTTACTCAGCCAAAACCCTCAGTGGGGACAATGTGGACTTTGCCAGACAGGGTCAAGTGGAAGTGAATGAGTATTTTGCCTGAGTTAAGAACTAAATGCATTTTGTTGTGGTTCAGACTTTTCACTTCCCCTCAACACTGTAGAAAATCCCATCAGTCAGACCTTGTTGCTGCAGGGAGTTTTTGCAGCGCAGCCATTGAAATTGTCTGAGGGAGCGCTAGATTATAAGCCTACAATGCACAGCAATTTCCATGGACAACATGTCCCTTCTCTGGTATAGCTAGCAGTGTGCCTTCCTGCTTTTTCCCCCTCACTGTTGAAGATCCCCTCTGCATAGGAGACCCCAGCTTTGGAAAAGGGGATCGACTTTGGGCTACCCTGTTCAGTTCTGCAGGCTGAGGAAGTCGTCTGCTTCTAGCAAAGATGCTCCTGCTGCTTAACTGCTCCTGTATCTTACGAACAGAATGGTGCTTGCTGCCCAGATGTTTGATTAATAAATATGTAAGAATTTAGTATAAATTCAAGGTTTTCCTTCTGAAATAGCTAAACATAGCATCAGTCAACATTGAAGTGGCTTCTCTTTACCACATGCTCCTTGAAACTTTCCTTTCCCTGTACAGTTCTGCCTGACAGCTTTGTCAAAATGTGAGCTGGTTTTGTGCCATGGGCAAATGTTTATGAAGAAGAGGACTAGAAAATGAAATAACTTGTTCCCTAACCTAGTTACCTAAACTAGTTTTTGAATCTCAGTTTGCCAGGAATAAGAAAAGCTCATGCAACCAAAGAAAAAAAAACAACCCAGGGTGAAACTAGTAGATTAGAACAGCAATTATTATTCTACAATAATAAAAATAATTAAAAAAAAGTCTATAAAAACTTTGAGCTTGGATTTTTTTTCATTAGCATTACTTACCTATGCTTTGTTAATTGCTGACATTTTTTGAATTTGTATTCTGTACTGCAAGCAGCTTTTGTGTAGTTTTGTTTCTTTCTTGATGCCGTGTCAGGAGAACAGAACATTTCTAATATCAAACTTGGAGATGATAAATGATATCCCAACATGCAGACACAGCCTCATAAGAAGCGAACAGCTTTTTCTGAAAAAGGATGGAAGCCCAAACAAGCAAGTTCCTGAGGTGAGAAGTGAGTTGTTGTTGTACATGAAAGAGCTCAGCATTGTAAGGTGATGACTGAACTGGCTCTGGCCCAGTAAGAGTCCAGCACGTGCTGAGCTGTCAGCACTGGAGGAGCTATGATGTTGGTCCTCTGCTAAAGGCTGAGCTGAGCTTCGACACATTTTGTGGTGGAGTGGACAAAGGCAGGGAGCTGGACCTGTCAACTGAGTCACTGCATCACTTGCTATTTTACATTTTGGGACTTTATAGTCATACCTCCTTTCACATAAAATCAACTGCATCACTCTCCTGAGCATCCTGTTGGACTGGAGCTGGATCATCCCATCCTATGCGACTGAGCCCTTTTCTCCTCCTCTGATACTACATCGGCTTGTTATTTTGTGTTGGACTTGCTCAGGAAGCCCGGGTAATTCAACCTTGTGTTAAAATGATTGCCTGACTCGACATGGCTCTGGATCAAAGCTGTAAGGGCTGCAATTAATGTACAAGTAGATGTTCGGTTTCAGCCTTATGTTTCCTTCATTTGATCGCCAGCAGTCATGCCTTATCTCCATCAAGGGGGCTGGCTGGTTATTATCTCCACACCATGAATTTGTTACAGCACCAGCAGCCAAAGTGGTCCCTAAGGTGAGGGCAGTAAACCAAGGCAGAAACCCAAGGAAGAAGGAGCTTAGGCAAGGATGGAGCTGGTACAGAGCAAGGGATGTGGATGAGGGCTGGAGCAGCAGCATGGACCTGACCTATGAGGAGGTCTGGAGAAGAGGACAGGAACAAAACCAAAGCTAAAGCTTATGGCTCTCTGTCTCAAAGAAAGGGATGAATCCTGAACAGGCACCTTGCTGTCATCAGGGCTGTGCATAGTAAGCCTGCCTGCAGCCCGATTTCTGACCATGCCTGACCATGGACCCTCCTTGTTGACCTTGGTGACATGATTGTCACGAGCTGAGAGAGTGGTAGCAGACCTGGCAGGGCTCCTTCCACAGTTGAAGCACCCTGAAGAGACTATCCAAATTAATAGTAGGTTTTTCATGACTTCAACAGGGCTGGAGTAAGATTATTGTTTTCTAGCTCCTCAGAAATAGGGAAGCTGCTGAGAAAACATGGTGTGGGGAGACACAGTAATATTGCTGCCAGATAAGGATAGTGTGGTTATTCATTCCTTCTCACTGACACAAGACAAGGTCATAATTATCTATTTTAAGGCAAATGGCAGATGCTGTTATTATCACATCTGTGGATTGTTCAGTTATTATTGTGTTGCAGGAGTTTCCAGAGACCCAAACTGTGTTGAAACACCAACTTGCTATGCACAGGACATAAGTTTAGGGAGGTTGTCCCTTCCTGGAAGAGCTGCTTCTGCACACACAAAACTTACCATACTGCACTGGCGCAAAGAGAAAATGCATGGGCTACCCAAAGTTGTAACTCAGGAAATCCTTGATGGAGCTGTAAATCGCTCTACAGGCAGACTCGTTACTCAAGCAAGGTGGTGACACAACAGATCTGATCAGATCAACTGATGTTTTGGTTTTGAGCCTAGGAAGAAAATGTGGGATATGCCCAGAACAATCTACATTAAATAGGGTGGTGGAATTGCCGATTCCACTTGTTAAAAAAACAGTTTGAGCATGGGAGACAAGGATTTTTGTACACTTCTTTGCTAATGATCCCTTTAATTACTTGCTGTAAGTCTTCTGGAATGAAAACATCACCATACTCATTTAAAGAAGAAAGGTTTTGTAATGCTGGGCAATATATATGGATTTAAGGCTCTGTGAACTAAATTTGGCAATTTCAAGCCTGCAAAGTTACTAATCCATGCTTTGTCTATAAAAAATGAAAAGAAGCAGCAAGACAGGCTGGTGCCCTGAGGACAGCCGGGGAATTCCACACATGCCTGTCTTCCCGTCCCAGAAGCAAACATTATCATCAGTGTTGCAATAGTTACAGGCTGACCAAAGGGACACACTTACAGCAAAGCATAGGTGGTTTCATCAGGTGCTGCTCTATGTTTCTACCTAATGGTTATTTTTTTTTACATTTCTGTTCTTCCAGTTTCCTGGTGTTTTAAAGTATGTATTTGTCACATTTAATTCTATTTTCCTGTAATAGCTTCACCCAGAGAGAATTCTCTTGGAGAACAGCCCAGAGATTTTTCTATTTCTTCCTATGCCTTTATTTTCCCTGCATCTGCTATTACATCATTTATATGGGTGGCATCCATATAATTTTAGCTTTTATGTCAGACTTATAATGCCATATTCAGGCTCTCGAGATGGCTAAGTCCTGAGGATTTTATTCAGGCTGAATTTGCACTGAGTTGTCTGTCATTGCTTCAATAAGTTGAATGTTGTAATATTTCTAGTAGGAAGGAGAAAATAATATAGATATAAGAACAGGGCATCAGTAAAAAATCATTTTAGAGGCCAATAAAGTGAATCACATTGTGTGGCTTTCACAAGGTCAATGATAAACTGGTAAAAATCAAGAAATCTTGATTTTGGGATCAGCTTTAAATCTCTGGCCACACTTTTTGTTCTATAATTATAGAATTTATTGTTAAATTTAATTTAAAAACAAATATAATAATTTCTTTAATTCTTTTCCTGCATCTCAATGATAGATCCTGGAATTCTGTATCAAATATTTAACTGCCTGAAGTTTCCTGCTCATACTTTAATTGCTTTTTAAAGATCACTGGACCCTGGCCATCCATACTTTTCCTGTCTTTCTGTCCATCTCCATCCATCCATCACCTGTGGCTTGGGTAGCCCTAAATCCCACCTGGGACTCAGTGTTTGAGATTTGGCAAGCTTGTGTAGAAAAACACAAGACAGAGGCAAGCAGATTATCCTACATTTACCAAACCCTTGTAAATGCTGTTATGTATTTGAAAATCCTACCATTGAGTAGGAGTTGCTCGAGGCAAGACCCTGCAGTGCCTACAGGTGACAAGTCACTGTTTCTGAAGACTGTGATTTTTTCTCCACCCTTCCCCTGTTTTTCTCCCCCTACTTCTTCCTCTTTATGAATGTCTCTCTGAGTGGGAATTATTTAACTTAATTCAGCAAGCTGAGAACAGATTAAGGATATTCATACCCTCCATCCCAAAAATAATTAAGCAGAAAAAAAGCAATTACAAATTTAACTTTCCTTGCTCAATCTTCACATATCCCCATGTTTTCATGTGTGATTGATCTACCAAACATTTCAATTTCTTTCTCAACCCCCTCACCCTCCACTTGACTGGAGTTGTTAGTAGCCAAGTGTTAAGTTTGTCAGAGGACGAGTTACATCAGCGTCACTGCCAGGATGTTCACAGTACCTTTATTCAACAGTCACTGTTCATAAAATAAATGAGGTGTCATGGTGGGGTGTAGCTGAAAACTGAGCCATGGGTGGGTTTTATGGTTAACATGACTGTAGTGTGACAACCTATTTTTGTGTGGGTTCTCTGGCCACACAGGGGACACCATCTTCTCTGATGTGTCTTCTTTTAAAGGAGAGTCGTGAGTGTTGGTGCTATCTGTGTGCAGACTGAGATGTTGGAGAGCAACACCGGGGCTTTTCAGGAGAAATTCCTGCTTGGTGTGAGCAGGTTCTGGGCTGTACAAGACTGGGGGTATCCCACTCGTGTGGACTTAGGAGGAGGTATCAGCTGGGCCTTTGGGATTAGTGCTGTGGATCCCACCTCAGAATTTCTCCCCATGTTGCATTCCTGTAGTCCCAGTTAGGTATTGAACTTGGTCCTAGCAGGTTCCTGAAAAGTCAGATTATTTGTAAAAGCAGTTACAAATTACAGGAGATTAGAAAAGCTTTATGAATGCTTCTGGGCAAGTGCAAATTGTGTTTGGACTGATGAAGAAATGAACATAGGCACTCTGGTTTGATTGGTTCCTTTATAATGTCCCTACACAAGTAGGTGTTAGCGACAAAATTAAAAGAGCCTGGCTGGGTCACAGATTTGATGAATAGCAAATCCTTTAAGATTTATGGTCAAATGAACCTCAGATTGGCACACCAGGTGATCCCATCCCATGTCAATGATATAAAATATCTGGATTTCATCCTTACATCTCACCATGTTTGCTGCTATGGGATATGTGCTGTCAAACAACTAGTAGGCACTCATCCTCCCAGAGAGAGGAGCTGAGGAGGGCTCCAAACTACAGATTTGCCTAACAGTAACAATGTCTCTTTAAACACATATCCTGCTGTAAGTAAACCTCCTGCTACAGGAGTGGTGCAGTTCTAGTGGCTCCCTGGATAAAGCAAAGAAAAGGAAGAGAAAAGGAGAAAGGAGAATAACACAAAAAGGCAGAAGTGGTACACCTTTTCCTGTCCTTTTTGGAGAGGAATTGTGAGATGATATTTAGAATTTGAAAGGAAAAGAAGATTGTTGACAACGGTGTCATTGCTCTTGGGACATAGGCGCGTGATCCCTTGCAGTTAGACATGGCTTCCCTGCTGGGCAGGGGACAAGTTGCAGAACAGGACTAAATGCTGCAAGGAGCTTATCTGTCTGGCACTGCAATTAGTTGTGTAATTTGTGGCTGTTTGCACAAGCACTCTCTATCCTCTGGTCTCTGCCTGCTCATTTGTCAGTGGAGGTCATCGGGCAGGATTATTTCCCATTACGTGTCATCTTTGCTATCTCTCTGACTCATATTTCTTCTGCTGTGTCTGCATCCACTGCATGACACTACAACACCAAGGGCAGTCCTTTCTGTTGGTACAAGAGAAATCCGCTCCAGCCAGCGGGCCAAGTTATCAGTCTGAAGGGCTTCAAATGAGTCCTAAACAAGTCTTCAAAGTCCAGGGGCCTCATTTCTCAGACAGTTAGACTATTCTGACACTCATTCAGACAATCATTTCAGAGGGACACCTCTGATCACTTGAGTGAGAACAAGAATTGACACCAGTGCATAAAGTCCTCCATCAGTAGGTGAGTTACAGAAGCAGATGATTAAACGTATGTCATTCATATCCATATATGAAACTGAGACTTTGGTGCTTAAAATTATGACCCATTTAAATACTTTGGTAGTTTGGGGCCTGGGCTTTTGGGGTATACTATTTTGCAGAGTGTGAGGCAAAATGGACGCCAGGGTTCCATAAGCAGGGATAGATCCTATCAGGGTCTGGGGTTCAAATGCTGCTCTGCGCTAACATATGCAAAAACCTGATTCTATGCTTCTTAAAAGTTTGTGCTTATGGTTCCTGCCACATTTATTGGTGATAAATTATAACAAAAACAGTCTATGAGTTTATATTTAGGCGCTTCCATAGGATCTGCTAGGCTAAATTTCTCTGTGGTAAGTTACTTTATTTGGCCATGATAGTCCCTGTGAGGCACATCCCTCATGTTTTCTTAGCAACTATACTTTCTTAGTTCTTACAGGAAAGGAAAGAGTTAAAATCTTCTCCGTGCAGAACCAGACATAAAGAGAAATAATTTGAATATTGGCCTCAGTTTTCCCAGAAAGGAACAGGAAAGTGTAACATTATCTTTTAGCTGTAAGTGCTTTGTCACTAGTATTTTCAGTCATCGAGTCTTAAGGCACTTTGTGACCAGGAACAGAACAAGCTGCCAGAGGATGCTTGACTTTTTTGCATCCAGTTATTAGCCAGGCAAACTGAAGCAGAGCTGGGGGGCGGGGTGGAAGAAGCACCCAAATTTTCTGACTGCTTCTTAGTGCTCTATCACTATGTTAGGATTTTTATTGTGAAAACTGAATATATTCTCCATTTGAGGCACTTCATACAGCAGAGGATAAATAATTCCATAGTTGTAAAGGGTCACCTAGGTGAAAAATGAAAGGACATTTAAAAATGCAGATTGATATTAAGTAATACTAAAAAAAATATAAAAATCCATAGAGATTCTTTCTCGTTTTGAAGGTTTGTTATCTTTGGGCACATTAGTATGATGTTCACAAAAACAAGTTTAAAATTAGTGGGCACACATTCTTTGAAAAAGTCTTCTACTCCTAAAATTTAGGAAGAAAAACATCCTGCAGTATCCCTGCAGAGTGTAATGGTTGCCTGCTGCACAGCTGAGGAAAGATTGGTGCTGACAGTGAAGAAGCAACTGCACGTGGGTCCCTGCTCCAGATGCTCTTCCTTCATCTTTCAACCCCCTGAGTCTTGTGTACAGTGTCATATTCATTGGAGTGGTCCTAAAACAGAGCGAACAACTGACATAACCAGCTGGGTAAGCGCAGTAAAGACACTGGTGCACTCAAAGTTCAATTTGCAATGATTAAGCTGAATGTTAGTCTTAGACCTGTGTGTTTTAAATAGGTTGAGCTGCTCTTTCACCTGTTGAAGTTTGTTGTGGAGTGGCTCTTGATGAGCTGGGTGAATTTATGGCAAGGAGCCTCCTCAAGGTGCTTAGGGAAGGTCGGCACTCAGGGCTTGGGTAAGCTGGGCTGATTTATGATCACTGAAAATCAATGGGCTGGCATTGCTGTAGTTATAGAGAAGGAGCTTTGGATCCTGATTTGATCTCCTTTGCTGACAAAGCCTTTTTTGGCTGTTTCAGCAAACACCTATGATACAGCCAACAAGTGGGGCTTTACAGCAAAAGGGTGCTGCTCCTCCGTCCCTGAGATCACCGAGTTTCAAGTGGCTGATTGCCCCTAGCACTATAGTTTTCATCCGGATCATTTGTCCCTGCAAGAGGTTTAATTTATTGGAATTAATTTCATACAGCTGCTGAAATACATCAAAGTGCAGCGAGAGGGAGTTGAGCAAACTCAGCCTCCATGGTGCCTGTTGGGAGGGAAGCTGCCATCTGTCTCCCTGACGAGCTGCATTAAGTTTTTTTGCCTGAGAAATCTGTGCATTTTGTTTCAGTCTCAGATACTCTTCCTCAAAGATGCTCTCTTGAAGCAGCTGATGTCTGATGACAGTGGGCCCTGGGGTAATCACTGCCAGTAAAAATACAGTAAAGCTGCAGCTCAGACTTGAAGCTCACTTCTGTAGTAATGTAGGAGGAAACCTACTGATGGCAGATAGCAGGTGGGATTAGGTGGCTGCTTTAAAGGCTTCATTCACACTCCTCTGGGCCAAACCATTTTGGGGTCAGATCTCACTGAATTTTGGGGTCAGATCTCACAGTTATTTTCTCCTCATGGAAGTGGCCTATAACACTGCCTGATGGGAGAAAGCCTCCACCTGAGACACTCTGCACGATACAAGGCAGCAGAGAATCTCACTTCCAGTGGTACCTTTACCCTGTTTTCTCATCATTTGAGTATTTGTTGATGATTTTGTCTTTTTTGATCTAATCGGAAATGAAATTTGTGCTAGTTTAGCTCCAATCAGTGCAAACACATGTATCTGCAGAGGTGGGAGCCCTGTGTGTGCACTGAGCTCTCAGGTACATGGTACCTTAGCTCGGGAAGGCTCAAGCCTCTTCCCACATTGCTCAAATGGTGAGGTCAGATGAACAATTTGGAAACACGTGGTGGTCCTGCCTCCAAGCTGTGCTCCACTGAGTGACAGCACGACATTGCTAAGCTACTGGAGGACAAAGTGTCTTTGCTTCACCTCTACTGAAGGCATTGCTGGGAACCAGCTGCTTAGAGGGTGGGAAGCAGTTGTTCAGTAATTTACTGTAGGAGCAGGAGTGACTGCTTGGTCTTACCCCAGTGGTAAAAAATTGTCACTCATGCATTTGTGCAGCCATCTAGATATCACTGTAATATCAATGATCAATAATAGAAATGCAATGTCCAATTAAGGTTAATAGTAATGAGGTAGAATGAAAATGACTACTTCAATCATATGATAATAACATTTCGTGACCTACAGGCATTATGGCTTAACAAATAGGTAGTCAATTGCAAATCAGAGTCCTCAGGAATCAAAGTGCTCATTCTAGAATGTTTTTACGGCAGTCTTTGGTCACTACAACATGCACTGTGCTCCAGCCAGCAAGAGGAAGAGGTCCAGCACGTCCTTAGACTCTGACAGTGCTTCTCTGTGTTTTCTCCTTTCCTTGCTGAGATGCAAGTCCCTGTCTGTGTGTTTTAGGTCACATGGTTAGCACTGAGATAAGAAAGAACTTAGGAGCATATGTGCTTAGTTTTTCCCTTCAACCTGTTATCAAGAACATAGGAAGGAGAGGGACCTTGTGTGCTTCTGGGTCCAGTTCTCTCCAGCTGCAGGCTATTGTTTTAGGTAATCTCTTCCTAAATGAATGAAGTCCTTGTTTTTGGATTCTTATCTCAGTCATCCCTTTTTGGGGTTGTTTCAGATCCCCACTTCCTTAATGAGTAAAATGCTTAATCTAATTTCCAGTCTAAATTTATTCATGGACATATAGTTCATAACTATTTGCTCTTTTGCCAATATATTATTTTCATTAAATAGCTCTTTCCCTCCACTGGTGATTAATCTCCTGATGTATTTATACAGAACAATCATATAATCTCTGCCTCTATTCAGCCAAGTGTTTCTAGCCCCCGTTATTGTTAACTTCCAGTTACCAAATGTGTGAAATAGTTGAATGTTCCTAGGGGAAGACATCACCCAGCTCTCTGAGAGCCATAGGGACACCTGATGAGCTGGGATGTGGGAAGGAGTATACAGCTCACGTACCTATCTATGGAGCCTGCATAGGTACTCAAAAATGTGCCCCAACCTTGGGATATGGGTTTGGAGACCAAAATCCATGTTTATTCAATGTCAGTGACTGGAAAGAAACTTCTACCAACTGGAAACATGAGGACTTTTGCAAAGCTCTCCCAGAGAGAGTAGATTTCCTACTGGATGTTCCTTTCCTGGAAATTTTGTTTACCTCATATCTGCAGGTTTGTATTTGTCTCTGTGAAGCCTGTCTGAAGAAAGATACTCTTGTGTGGCACCCTGCCTTCCTGGGTCTGCATTCAGTATGCCAAGACGTATTAAATGGGTATTTCTTGGATGGTCGCTTTTCCTGGATTGTGTGGTTGGCTGGTAAGCACAGATAAGGTAATCACCACTGCCATTGCAAGGAAAAATAATACTGCTGCAAAGCAGGAAGACAGAAAATCTGCTTTCTATTCTTGGTCATTTCTGTTAGTATAGCAGCTGATTCACCTTATGCTGTCTGCCTTTGGGAGTCAGCTCAGTGCTGGTACTGCTCACTCCAAATCCCTCGGAGTTACCAGACTGCCCATCTGATTGGCCCAGATGCTGGAGCCCAACTAAACTCTCGCAAAAAAAAAAGCAAAAATAATACCCAGCTGAGCAGGTTTTGCACAAGTAAATCCATCCACCTTTCCTTTTTCATAATCCTTTCCCTACCTATAAGCCATTATTTTTCAGAAAAGAAGTTGGTTGTTTGCTCGCTGAGGACAGTGCATTGTGGAGGAAGGTCAGCTGAGCTGAGAAGGTGGTACCACACACTGAATTTTGCACTGGAAATTGTGCAGAAAATGTCCCACTGTCCTGAAACATAGGCACAACGTTTTCCTGCTGCCAAGGGCTCTTCAGGTTCCCAGTTGCACTGATGGGAAAGTAATGAGCATTGCAGGACAGTGAAACAATAAGAAGGCACCTCTATTCTGAAGTTTTATCTGTCATTAAACCTGCAGCTTCAAACAAATTAGCATGCTTTGATCACATTGTTTGTCTCTGTTGCTCTGCTGAGTCACATCAACCCTTCAGTTTCCTTTCAAAGGCTACCATCTATAAAGTCTTTCTGTGCCTTACCTACAAGTCATGACTTTTTCTGGCTAAGATGAGCTCTTGCTTTCCTACACCAAATGCTTTGCACACTCATCTGCTAAAAGAAATGTTGAAAACTCTGTTACCCTCAGGAGTTTCCATTTGTAGCTGCCTCCATTTTTAAACCATTCATTTTCTGCCTTGCCATTGCACTCAGAGCATCTGAGAAAATAGTGGCGGCACTGGAGAGTTGTGCCTTGAGAGAGATACACCCTTGATACCAGTATCCAGCCTTCTGGCTGTGGAGGAGGAGGCAGATGGTTTGCATGTGTTGTTTACAGCTTGCTTTCAGGGATGCATCCACTGCACACTGTGAAGGATATGTTTTAGAATCACCCTGGTTGGAAAAGACCTTCAAGATCATTGAGCCCAAAATCAAGTTCAAGATTGTAAAATTTTGGGATGCTCTGCAAAGAAGCAAAGCATGGTGATGAGCACATCAAGGCATTGTGTCATCAAACTACAGGCCATATCCTTGTGTGAGCAGGTATTCCAACACCAGGATAGATTCTGCTCTGAAATGCTTTGCCTGGCTCCTACTGGGATTGCACCCAGGACCAGTTCAGTCTTCAGCAAAGGAAGCCCTGCCAAGAGGGACGGTGGCAGTCACGACACAATGAATGTGGGAATAAGCAGCCATGCCACCACCACCACCCCTACATGGCAGGCAAAGGAGGCCAGGTTTGCTGGGAGCCATGTGGGGCAGTGGGGGTCGGCTCCTGAAGGAGGGGCTGGATCCAGGAAGAACTGGCTGGGAAGCAGGGAAGGATGGACTCACCCCCGTGGTCACCAAAACCATCCCTAGCTCTGCAATACCCAGTAGAGCTACCTTCTCCACAGCCTCCCCTTCCCTTCCCAGTCTCTGAATCAGCTCTGTGGTCACTAATAAAATAAATATCTCTCAAGGACAAAGACTGCATATATTTATCCTTATGGTTGGGAAAAGTAAACTATTGTTACGTGTCTGGAAAGCCTCGAGACAGCTCTGATCATTCCAGTGCAGCCAGGTGTAGGATTTATCATGGGATCTTCTTTGAGGAAGGGTGGGACCCCTGGGAGAGAAGGTAAATTGGCATATCTTTGCAATGAATGTGACATAGTTTTTCTGTTCTTTCTCTTTTGTGAGCCAAGTCATCCCAGTATCAGCATTTGAACGGCCAGATTGTCCCAAGAGCAGCAGAACTAATGGCAAATAATTTTCTAAGGTTTTGTGTTTTGAGGCTGAACTCATGTGGGAATTGCCCAGTTTCTGAAAGGACCGGAGGTCATAGTATTGTCCTGCTCTCAGCGGAGGTATTAATGAGGCCTCTCCCCTCTCTCTGATTACTTAGTACTTCCACAGAACTTGACAGAAGCTTAATAATGTTGGGACATTCAGCTCTCTATTAAATTTGGCTGCTGTGAGCCAAAAGATTAAAAGAAAATATTTGGGAGGAGCTGACTGTTCAACAAACACAAATTAATGACATAATTCAGCTGGAAACTGGGCCAAAAAAGCACTGAGCCAACTCACTAATTATGTTCACCATCATGGTTGGTCCCAGGGTGGGAAAACACAGGTGGGACCGTTTACATGAAAATTGCCCCAAAAAGGCAGAATAGACTTGAAAACCCCATGCCTGAGTGTAAAAACAGTGCTTTGTATCCAATCACTGTGCCTGGCTCTGCTGCAGAACAAACTTCTTTCCCTCCCTGTGTCAATTTGCCTTTTCCAGCACGTGCCTGTTTTTTCTCACTCAGACCAGGAGCTCTCTGGGCAGGAGCTGTCTGTTGCTTTGTGCTTGTACAACACCCCTGATAATGCAAACTCTGTGGTTCAGGCACTTAAAGGTTCCTATAACCCCAGTGATACATACTAATAAATAATGAAAGTAGGAGCAGAGAAACTACCAAGAGAGCTGGAGGTTGTTTAGCTGGATAGATGACATTTGACTGCACTTCTAAGCATGTTTTGAAAGTGAACTAAAATTTTCACTGCTTGCCAGGATCTGTGTCATGCCATCACTACCACTTAAAGCAGTGCAGAGCTCTCTTCCAGAGCCTGTGTAGCTACCTCAGCCACTCTAACGAAGCCATCTACTATGATAGATAGCCTTAGGTCTGATCTCTCATCATGACAGATAAGCAAAGGAAAAAGTGATTTGAAGTAAGTTCATTTCAAAATCTATTTAGTCCTGCTGGGGTTTGCTAGTCTCTGCATGCTGTGTAGGATCGGAGGAGTTAGCCTGACTTCTCCTTGCTTGTGAAGATGACTTCCACAATTTTGCTTCACATTTTTTTGACTACTTTAGCTTCATTACCCCAGGTTACAAATGGTCCCACCACTCCTATGTGGAAAATATTTTTCCATGCAGTCATCTGCCTGTTTCTTTTTTTGTGTGTTTGTGTTTGTTATTGTAAGTTTTCATTTATATTTTTTTTTCTGAGCACGAGCTCTGTAAGGTCCTGCCACTAATGGAAGTTCTATAATGCAAGAGGGATAAGGACTGCATGTGTATGTGTGTGTGGGGGTGTACGATGGGGGGAACATATGTCATGGCACAAAGCCAGGCTCCTTGAACTGAATTATATAAGTGCTATAGGAAGGGCAGGGAGTGTTTCTCCTAAACTGAACTTCATGTCCCTGGCCAGAGCAACAGGAGCTCGAGCTGCTTTGCTTCTCATCTGGTCCATGCCACAAACTACCCCCTTGTGTGAGTGTCTCTGACAAATGAAGGGTTAAACTGTAAGCACTGCAAAGCAGCATTATAAAAAGTGTTTGGAAAAAACCTGTCTCATCTAAGGAGGGGCCCACCCTTCAAGGCTGGGGAACGCTGGGTCAGCAGCTCGCTCAAACCAGGAGCAGCTCCGAGGCATGAATAATTACAGCAGAAAATGGACAGTTGTGAGATGTCATTTTACCTCTCTACAGGTTGTCTCTGCCCAGTAGTATCTGATGTCCTGTGTTTTTGCAGGGCTCCTTAAAATAACTGTATCAACTATTTAATAAACAACTTTTAAATATACCATGTAATGAAGTAAAATATTTTTATTTTTCCTTAGTAACTTTAAGCATTTTTATACAGCTATAAAATCACATACTTTAAATAGCTGCAACTTTGTCAGTCTTTTTCTCATGTAAAGATTCAATTTTATTAGATATATTTTACTGGATTTTTTACTTTCATTTAATAACCTGTTAGTCTATTTTAAAACATTTCCTAAGCCTGAACACAAAAGCTAATATTTCACAATGCTCCTTTGTTATTCCTGGTGAATGAACACCTGGCCAAGCAAGCAACAGCTTCACAGGTGATGCTCAGTGTCATCAGATCCTCCCTGAAGCCTGGCAGAAGCTGCCTGTAACCTCTGTGTGTCTGCTGAACCTTCAGTTACCCCATGCTGGTATCTCCCACCAACCCTTCTGGGGAGATGAGCTTTACCCTTACCTTCTCATCCTGTGGCATTTTGAGTAGGAACAGCTAAAGACATGGCAGATCAATCCAGGGAGGATGCGCATTAGGACTGGTGATGAATTATTGGTTTGTTGTCATTTAATGTTCCTCCCATGAGAGTGCCTCTGCACTGGGCTGTCCCCAACACGCTGGCTTGTCAGTATGACCCCGATGACACTTCATAAAAAGTGGAGATATGAATATGTATAATTTGCATCTGGATATCCAAATACAGATTAGTTTTTCTCCATAGCATAAGACCTGAGCCCTCATGATGGACTATGTTGTTTAACACTGATGCCTTAATGATGCGATAGTAAATTTTGATCTCTACCCACATATTTCATTCTCTGTGCATGCAACTGCAGCTACATGTCAGTTTATTTTAGAAGGAAGATGGTCCCAGAAGACAAGTACACAGTTTGCTACAGAATTTTAAATCTTGCCGGTTGATATCAAAACTCCCTTTGAGGCATCCATCTAAACAGCATGAACCCTCGGGACGAGGAGACTCCTCTCAGCCCCAGCACTGGGCACCTCCACCCCTGGGTACATCACACAGAACGGGGGGACACTACACGCAGGCATGAATCATTGTTTTCATGGGAAAAGCTGCATTTTGTTTCTCAGTTCCGTTTCCCTGAATGCTGCTTGCTCATCAGTACAGTGGGCAATGTGACACTTGCTCATATTTCTCACCCATGCCAGGAGACTGGATAAATATTTGCACAAGTGATTTTGAGTCCTGTGGTTCAAGTGTCCTCTCTATGGGCTGAAGCCTTCAGTGGCTCTGAGAGGACAGGGTGTGGATCAGGTGGGGCTCCAGGAACATCTTGGAATGTGCATGTGGACCTCCCTGAGCACCGAGGTCCATTCCAGAACAGAACTACTTTGTCTTCTCTTTCCCTCTATTTCATGCCTTTATATATATTTATATATCTTTAAAATGTTAACCCCACAGGCTTGTCTTCTGAAGTAAATTTCTCTTGGTGTAATGTATTCCAGTGAGATGTCTGATTAGCTGGACAAGAGCGTAATTGGCACATTTCTGCTTCAGGTGGGGCAATCAAGAAAAATTGGTGTTGAGAGCAGACATTGTTTTGACAGAGAAGAGTTGCTAAGTCTCTGCAAGTCTGGAGAAAAAAAAGGACAGTATTGTGAAATTATGTAACTTCTGAAAATGAAAAAGAAGCCTTTTCTTTGCCTAGTTGTTGCTCTAGCGTTAAAGTCGGTAGAGCTGAAGCACAGTAATGAAAAGGATCATGTTGAAGATATCTTGTCTCATTCAATTCTCTTGCCTTGTCTTTCCAACCTGCACTGAATGAAAATGTTCTTCGCTTCCGGACAGATTATCAAATTTAAAGTATATTAGCAGACACCAGCTGTGTGTTGTAATTATTTGGCTGAATCTTCTGACATTAAAATAGAAAATCTGAGTTAATGGCTCAGATGCTCTCCTGCCTGGTTCCCTAATAACCCCCACCTTGTACCTGGTGCATCTGCACAGAGTGGAGATAAAACAGCAGGAGGGCAGAAGGGGACTGTCTGGGACACACAGCACAGAGGGACAAATGACTACTCATGCTGCAAGAGCTTTGTAGCAAAATATTAACCATTTGCTGTTAGTGGTCCCAAGTGAGGAAGAAAGAACTCAGTTCTATTTCTTTCTAGAGGGCTGTAATGTTGTCTCAGTAGTCAGGCAGGGCTGGATTCAGCTATCTAAAGAGACATGCACAGGGTATCTGGAGGAAATTCCTTAACCATCTCCAGTAACTTGAATGCTCTTCAAATTTTAATCGAAGTTACATGATCATTTAGATAATCTGTCTATCTCCCTGTAAATACAGGGACAGATGTTCATTGCTGAAGAGGACTGTATGGACACCTCTGGACTGTTCACGTTCTGAGGTGCACTATCTGATTGACAGATGCCAAGTGGGCTCAGCAAGCGTGCATGGGCAAACCCAGTCTGGCAGAATAAAGCAATTGTTTTATAAAAGCATATTCTGAATTTTGTTTTGTTGCCACTCTGTCCCCATCCATTGGTGGCACCTATTTTTCCTCTTAAAGCTTTCTTCTCTAGCCATGGGGGATGGAAACTTACCTTAGAAATGAAAGCTGAACCTTTGGGGAAGATCTTTATTCTACCAGTGGGGCCTTCAGGCAGGAAACTACAGAACAGGATGAGACTGGAAATAGAATTGCAAAAGTTGGCAGTCTTTGCATGTATATATTACAGGGATACCAGAGCAGTGTTTGCTAGCATTGAAAAAGCCAGAAGGTTTTGACATATCAGCCTTTGACCTTCTTATGTAGGCCTTTAGGAGCAGGGTACAGCATGTACACAGGCGGTGCTATTTTAATAATAATCTTCTTTTTTGTGCTGGTGTCCACCTTTGCCTCCCTTCTCTTAGTGATCAGGGTTTTCAATAGTAATAATTAGAAAAGCAGTAGCTCCTCTGGTGCTCTGATCAGTAAGAAAATATTCAAAACCATATAGAGTACTCTGTGGATCAAGTTACTGAATGTGAAATCTCGCTCAAGTGCTACTTGCTGTGAGTTATTCTTGGCAAAAATATTTCTATGGTTAATAATGTAAACAGTGGGCAAAATGGAAATCTGATATGAAATTTATTTCTTCTGCTCTACCATTTGGTAAAGGGCCAGTATGTTAAATTGGAAATGCTGGTATAATTTATCATGGTACATCCATTTTGACTACATGTTGTAAATACCCACTGGTTGATTAAAAGAACGGAGTACTTGGCAGATCACCTGGAACTTTCTGTCACAAAAGAGAGGGAATCTGGAAATTCCAAAGTAAATTACATATGAAGAAAGCCAAAGGAAATTTTTTTAAATGGTTCATTGATGTCAAACTGAGAAGAATCCAATAAAAAATACACAATCTGAGCTACTTCTTGTTCCACAAGCTCTATATTGTTACCAATGATTGTGCAAAAAGAATGTAAAATATCCTTGTCCAGTAAATATAGAATTCTTGTTATAAGCTTTTTACATTAAACACATGTAGGAAGACACTTCTGAATAGGTTTTGAGGCAGGTTAGTCAGAATCTTTCTTTCACTGAGATCAGAGTCAGAGCTGCTAGCTCATATTTACATTCATTAATTCACAGGGAGTCTTGCATTTTGACCCAGACTTTACAGGTTAGGTACATATCCACCCCTTATCTGGGAAAAAACAGCTCATACCTTCTCTCAGTCAGAAGGCATATTTGCTGACAGTATTAACTATATGCTAGAAGAGCACTGCAGGTAAACTTTGATCAGCATAATTTAAAAGTCAGTTAGGTATTAGGAAAAAAAGTGATTCCTAGGTGAGGGCTTATTTTGTTAAGACTGACTTATGTACATGGCATTAAATGTTTGTTTGTTTTTTTCTGTACAATTATCATGAGCCACAGTAATAATGAAAACCAGGAAGGGTTCATAGGAAATTATCTTGTGAAGCAGGGACACACTTTAAGGCTTTCCAGTTATCTTCAATCTTGCAGTGTAATAAATTGTGAAAGAATATGCAACCTAATGTCTAGCGCAAGATGCTGAATGGTAGGATGTCTATATTTATTCCTGGCTCTGGCACTGACTCTTGTGCTCTTGGGTGAGTCATTGCTTCACCCGTGAATGAGATAGCAATGATAAAAATCAATTTTATCTATATCCAAAAGATGCAGTGATCTCACAAGGTTTAATTCTGCTTTTAAAACAATTTTTAAATACTCTGATAAAATATTGCAATGAGATATTGCTGTATTTCCAAAAAAGCCTTACAAGAGTCATAGCTTGAAAACTGTACTTTAATCCACAAGGTGATTCAGCCCATGTGAAAAATCAACATTTCGGCTACAAATCACTGATCTGTTTCTAAGACACTTTTAAATATAACTTACTATAGAATAATAGGTAAATTTTGTGGTGTTTTGAAAACACCTTTGAAATACTACAGGAATGAAGGTGACACCAGTATTTTTTTAAAGGGTCTGTGGCAATCTGCTGAGGTTACAGAGCACTAGAACTGATCTCTACTCCCAAACTGGTGGGAATATAACATGAATGACTAAAATTACTAGACACACATAAATGTTGTAAACTAAGGAAAAGCCCAATTGAACTTTTATAAAGGAAAATTGTATCTCATATATTTACTAGACTTCTTTGAAGAGCACACCATATATGAGATAGAATAGTAGAATTATAGAATCATTATGGTTGGAAGGGACCTCCAGGGTCATCAAGTCCAACCTTTATCCCATCATATTCCTAACCATTAGACCATTAGACCATGGCATCAAGTGCCTCATCAACCCGTTTTTGAACACCCCCAGGGACGGTGACTCCACCACCTCCCTGGGCAGCCCATTCCAGTGCCCAACCACCCTCTCCGGAAAGAACTTCTTCCTAATCTCCAACCTAAACTTCCCCTGATGGAACTTGAGGCCATTTCCTCTTGTCCTGTCATTAGCAATTCGGGAGATCGGTACGGTTGAACTTGGCCTTTGACCAAGTCTTTTACTAAAAACTGTTAAACTAAATTATCTTGGTGTGAGATGAAACATCCTTTCATGTATTATTAATATTTGGTTAAACTGTAGTGTGGGAATTACTTATCACTTTTACTATAGGGAGGATTACCAGTGGTCACCCCCAATGAAACGTGCCGAGACTGCTGTTGTTCACAACTCTTATATGATCAACAATGAAAGGAGTGAAGCTGCAAGGCAGAAATGCTTAAGAAAAATAAGAAATGCTTTAGGATAGTAAAAAAAAATATTTGAAGTCATTAAATCCTTCTGATTTCATGATACAGAGTGTTTTGGAAGTAAAATTGCAGATGAAATTTAATGTCAGTAAATACAAAATTATACACATAGGTGAGAAAAGAAAGAAAGAAACATCTGTAGCTAAAATGCACAGTGATGAGCTCTGCCTTACCTGTCTTGGGATCATGGTGTGCAAAAATGTTGCCTTAAATTCAACAGTGATAAAAAAAGCAAATTAAGTTTAGAAATTATTAGCAAAGGAACAGAGAGCAAAAAAGAGTACATCATCATGTCACTATGAATCTCCAAGGTATGTCCATTTCTTGACCAGTACATGCAATAGATACTACATTAGAAAAAGGAAAAAAGTCATAGCTGAATTGGAAAAGTAAGACATAAAGGTGGAGGAAGATGATTAGAAACATGAACTGTCACATGATCCTTAAGGGTGGAAGGCACCTCTGAAGATCTAGTCCAATTTCCTGCTCAAAGCAGGAGCAACTACAGCAGGTTGCTTATGACCATGTCCAGTTGAGTTTTGAGTATCTCCAAAATGGACATGTTTAAGTGTTCCCTAACTTGATCCTTATCTACCAAAGATAGGACTTCTTTGCTGCAAAATTTCCTACTGGTCTCAGGGGTCTGCAATTCCTGAAGGCTGGGCTTACCAATGAAGACTGAGGCAAAGAAGGCATTGAGTACCTTGGCCTTTTCCATGCATTTTGTCACTGAGTCCCTTGCTTTATTCAGCAGTGGGCCCGTTTTCCCTCCCTCAGTCTTCTGTTTGCTACCGATGTACCTTTCTTGCTGCCCTTCACATCTCTCATCAGATTCAAATCCAGGCACGCTCTGGCTAATCCTACCACTGCACATTGAGAGTGTCTCAGTACTCCTCCTGAGTTACCTAATCCTGATTCCACCTCTTGTAGACATATTTTTTTGTTTGAACTTTGTCAGGAGCTACTTATTTGTCCATACAAGCCTCTTTGTTTTACTTCTCGCACATCTGCATGGACCAATTCTGAGCTTGGAGGAGGTGAAGCTTGAAAATCAATCACCTCTCCTGAATCCCTCTACTCCCCAGGACACCCTAGGGATTCTTCTTAGCAGGTCCCTGGACAGGACAAATCTGCTCTCCTGAAGTCCAGGTTATGAACCTCCTGTTTGGCTTGTTCCCTTCTCTTGAGACCCTGAAGTTCCCCATCTCATGGTCAATGCAGCCAAGTCTGACCCCTGACCTTCACCTCCCCTACCAGCTCTTCCTTGTTTGTATCTGCCAGGTCTAGGAAGTGCCTCATTATCATCAGTGCACTCTGGAAACCTACTGGATTGCTTTTGTTCCCCTTCTAGCTGATATCAGGTTGTTTCAAATCACTCCCTGAGGACCAGGGCTAGCAGTGTAAAGCCTCTTCCAGTTTTCTGTAGAAGTTGACTTCTTCTTGCTAGTCAGGCCGACTGTAGCAGTCACCCACCACAATGACACCCACATTAGTTTGCCCTCTAATCCTGACCTGTAAGATCTCAGTTGATTCATGCTTCATGTTCCAAAAAACCTAAATAGATTAGCGCTACACAACTTGGAAGAAATGACTAAGAGAAAAGGAGGAATATGATGATAGATTTTTATCATTTGACTGGTACAACAAAGATGAATGGAAAAAGGAGCTTCACTGTTCCCTCTTTTTTCACAGAACAAGAACTAGAAGGCAACCTGCACCTTAAAAACACCAAGAGGATTATACTTTGACCCAGTGTGTGGCCAAATTATGAGCTCCTTTGTAGCATGCATTTCAATAGACTAGACGTATCTATAAGCTGAAGCAGGAAAAAGACAAATTTAAGGAGCATTAAATGCTGTTACTAAACACTAATCTTCAGTTACTACAAATAAAGGTTTGGAAACCACCCTTCTGAATACTAGAAGCAGTAATGTAGAGCAGACAATAATCACTTTATATTTGTCCTGTTTTCCAATGTGGTTTCTGCTTCTGGTCACTTCAGGCTGCTGCACTAGAAGGATCTGTTGTCTGAGTACAACAGGTCTCTCCCTAGTATGTATTTATATCCGTATGTTGGACAAATCTCATTCTAATGCAGTTCTTCTATCACTCTCTTTGGATTGCGTATTCTTTGCAGGCAAGGTGACAACTTGGTGACAAGAGGTAAGGCAATTGAAACACAGTATTTATACTGTGCCTCTTCATTTGAAGAAACAGTGGGCTGGAATATACACATACATACATCCTGACTACCACCTCAGGGGTTCAATTTTTTGACATTGCAGTCCACTATCTCTAACCGAGAGCTAGCGGCTGAAACCAAGTAGCGGTTTCTATCTTCTTTTCCCTCCCCTGATTCTCTGGTAGCATTGAAGGACTTGGCTAGAAAACATTCAGACACAAAGACAACATGGACCTAAATTAAAATTTAAAAATCAACAAGAAAAAAGGTGTTGGTACTGTTAGGGCTGTTCTTTTCAGAAGCTATTACTTCATAATGCCTTTCTCGAGAGGAGCTGGGGAGGGACTACCTCAAAGCTGTCCATTGCACAATGGTTTCCATATTATGTATATTACTCCAAAATGGGAAGGACTCATAAATCTTTAGCAAATTGAATCCTGTACAGGATTCACAGGGTGCTTCAGAGAAGCATGGAATGAGACTAGCTTATATACCTGATCTAAATAGTCAACAGTGAATCCTAAAGCAGACAGAAAGTGCCTAGGGATAATAAAATAGGTAGAAGTGCTTGCAAACTTATTCTAAATAACAATTGATTCCAAGTCTTCTAATAGCTTTTTGAATCCATCAGCACAGACCAGGGAAATCTCTCTTTATAACTTGTTCACTTTAGAAGGCTTCTGAACTTTAGTCAAAGTAAGAAGAGCTGAAAACAAAATTGATAAAATAATGGAAGAAAATCACAGCCCCAGAAAGTGACCTGTTACATTTTCTGTTCAGTACTGGTAAATGCCATATAATTTGTACAATGTCCTTTCTATAAGAAGCTAATGAAGGAGAGCTGGAGGAGGCTGTGGAAGGCAGTTTGCCTATGTGGGAATGACCCCACACCCAAATACCAGAGGATACTGAGAGTGACATAACTTAGCATAACTATCCTTTTGTCATTTCCACTGAACTAGCTGCTACTTCTGTTATTTTTTTAATGTGGCTGCTCTGTTTTTTAACAGAAACAGTGTTTTAGGCAGAATAAAACCATGTACAGCCATTAGACAGATATGTCCAACTGTGAGTAACTTTCTGCTGTAATGATTAAGAGGACCTAGTAGAGTTGTCCATCATAGTTCTGGAGCTTTCATACCATCCAGCTCCACTTGCTTGTTGTGAGCCTATACTTGAATTGGTGCCTTACTAGCTTTATACTGCTCCAAGCATGACATCTGTAATGCAAAGCAGAAATGATTTTGTGAAGATTGTGAGGAAAGACACTGACTGAACACGGTATTAGGGTGAAGGCACCTCTGGCTCTAAAGGTCCTTTCTGCTGCCAGGTAGATTCTGCAAAGTAGTGTTTTATTTGAGAGGAAATGGATAGCACTCATAAATGCACTGAATTGTATGCCGTAAGTCCTTTCCCATACTTTAGAAGGATGGATTCTTTAAAAGATCTATCCTTTCTAATGGAAGTCTCAAATAAACCAGACCAGTTGCTCCCAGCAGTACATGTTTCTCTTGAGGGGGGCCCAGGTTACGCTCAGAAATACCCTTGCACTGGAGAAAACCACTGTGAGAGGTGAGAGCTTCAGCTTGCCTGTCCCTCTGCCACCCCAGGGACAGGCAGGCATGTCCAGGGAGCCCTCAGCCTGCCTGATGCAGGGCTCTCAGATGGGCTGGATGAGTGGTCACAGGGATTGATTTATCTCTCTCCCCTCATGGTTGGAGGAATCTCTAATCTAAACTAGGTGATTATATTTTAAATGGCCAAATCCCACTATAGCCATATAGACAATCTGCTTCAGTGCACAAGCATATATTTTACTTTTATTTCAGCAGGACATTACCAAGTGTTTAGAGTCAAATGTTGTCTTAATTTCTTTGCTGGATAGAGGTAGTTGAGATTATGACTTCCTAAATTTGGACCAAAATGCAAAGAGGGAACTGCAAATTTTTATAATTTTTTTTTTTCATTTACCTTCAAAAAACACTCATGAGTGTAGCTGACACTGCAAAGGAGCTGTATAGAAACAGGAACCTGAGTCTGAAGCAAATGGTGTGTTAAAATAACACCTATGTGATGTGAGCTGTTGTTAGCCCACTTCTTTCTATATTAGGTCTCCACAAGAACATTGCAATCATTGATAAACAAAGCAAAAATGTTCATTTTTAAAAATCAAACCAAATACTTGACATGCAACAATGCAGCAGAAAAGGGTTGGCAAATGTACTGCGACAGTCTGGGAACAGTATTACTTCTGCAAGCTTTGAGCAAGTTATGAATTGTGACCATTTTCAACCATGCTTAAATGAGCCCTTAGTTGTTCTGAGTTAACTAGATGTTCGTCCTTGCACCTGGAAGTAAACCCAAGTGAAAAATGTTTGGAATTAGTCAATATGTGAAACATACAATGAAAAAACCTCTAGGTGACCACACTGGTTGTGCAGCTTTGTACAAACATTTATTTTTCCTGGGATTGGTGTGTATTGAGTGTAGCTGGCTGTTCCGCTCACTTGCTTGTTTTACTCTTCAAGAGTCTATTGTTCATCTGTTCTGCAAACACTGTAAGGATCTGTTCTGATCTGTAGTCCTAACAGTTGCTGCAAGGAATTTTATACTGTGATTGAGGTTGTGGCATCCCACTGGTTTGCTGAAAGGGTGTTACTGAGGTTCAAGAGGGCGTGTGGAGTTAATGGTGTAGTGGTTGGTGTTGTATGTCAGGTGATTGCATATGACTCCAATTGTGGTAACCTTCTTTAAAAATAATTGTAATGGTTTATTTGAGTTAAGGAAGAAAAAAGAAGAATGTAGGTGAAGAATTTGACATAGAAAGTAGGAAATGTGGTTTTGACATTAGGTTTCCCCCCACAACTGAAATAAAGTGATCATAGGAGAATCTCTTGATTGGGATTAAAAGTAGTATAAAGAATGCATTTGGGGAGGAAAAAAGAAATTAATTTGCATTGTCTGGAACTTAAGTTTGCTGTTCAGTCTTACTTCTTTTTAGATAAAGCAAGACCAGCATACACCAATGAGAGGAAATGACAGAGAGAAAATGTGTTCTGTGCTGGTTTTCCCTTATAGCTCACTGTGGGAAGGCATGGATCCAGCTCTTGGTTTGAAAAGGCATTTGGGGAAATGGAAAGCTTTTACCAGCATTGCACCACTTAAGACATTGATCCTATCTGGCCTCTCTAGGATCTGCAGCAGGAGTCAAGTTTTGTGTCTGTATGTTGCAAAAAACTGGGACTGAGTTTTCCTAGGGGACTGATGTCCTTTGGGTGCACTTCTCTGCAAACTCGGGCAGGAGTCCTCCCAGGGTTCCCAGCAAAAAACTCCCTCAGGCAGCCCAGGGGATGGTGAGGGAGGGACCAGGCAGGGTTACACTGTGCTTCTTCCAGTTGTTTTTCATTTAGTGACCGCGTGTCAGCACTACCAGCTGAGGAAAATACTTGTGAGCCTGGCTGCAATCATCTGTCTCACATCTCCCAACATTTCTCCTTGGTTTTCTGCCAGTGGATACCATTACTGAAAAATGCCTTGTTGAAATCAATCCTGCTTATACCATATGTTGTATCTCCAGCCTGTGGTTACTTTTGTTTGCAGCTCTACGTAACAAGCTGAGACAGGTCCCTCTCACATTGCAGCACTTAGAAAATGGGTCCCATATAATCACACTCTTTAACTGCAGGTCCCCAAAAACTGTTACTTTCTCTTTAATAGAGGCTTACTTTCCTGCTACAGCTCAAATCCTACTCCTCTAACTCAGGAGTCACAGGGATGGCTTACACGTTCATAGCAGGCAGGAGTGATTTCTTGCCGAGTATGTGTCTCTGTGTGCCCCACCGTGGCCTCTTACTGGCAAAGTGGGACTACAGTTATTCATAAACCCAACCTTAAATATCACAGACTCCTTTGGAGAGTGAAGCTGTAGGGCCCTCTTGTGGGAACAAAACACCAGTCCCGCGTGTTGTGAAATGCATATACTAGGGTGAAAACCTGCAATCAATGTGTGCTGTCCTCTGCTGAGGAGTTATACTGCGATATGCGTTGTGTGACAGCCCAGGCATCTGCCATCGGTGCTCAGATCTGATCCCTATCTGCAAGCTTGGAAGCAAGGAGGGCTTGTATTTCTAAACCTCAGCCCTGCGTATGGCTGCTGACCTCTCCACCTCTGTCCCTGATCTTGCAGAGTGTTTTTTTTTTCTGCCCTAGTCATGGATGTTAACTTCTAAAACCAGCGTCTCTGCTCCATTCAGCTAAGACCAGTGGTGGTGGCTTTTCATTCATATGTGGATGTGTTGAGTCTATGCCATGATCATGCCATGACCTGGGAACCTGCCACATCCCATCTCTCCTCCAGCTGCTGACCACAGTTCCTCATACCCCAGCACCAACTGCACTCCCACCGAGAAGTGTTCCTCTGTGGCTTCACCTCCTTGCAATGCAACCTATTCTCCTTGCCTCTTGACTGCTGGCCTGGAAAGACCCTGGCAAGGCTTCCTAGCTTTTGAGTCCTTGCACCTGCTTCAAGGAACTGGAGGCCTCATCTTGGCCTGGGGTGTTAGCCATATGTTCAGAGGAGCTGTGAGGTTGCTGTCAGCAGTGAAAGGTGCTGGAGCTGGGGCCCACAGGCATGCAGAATTAGGGCAGGCACCTGCTTTATGTCAGATCTGTGGACAGGAGGCATCTGGTTGGGTATGCCTAAAAAGTGAGAGGAGCTGTGTCTGGTTTCAGTCTGGGCAGGCAATGGCAGGAGTTGGATATTGGATCTTTTGTGCTGAACCATACTAAGGTGGCTGATGAGGTGGTGACAGGCAAGGCATGACAGCAGCTCAGAAATCTTTGATCCAAGCCTTGCATCATATCTCCCCAAAACAAAACTTCTGACACTGAGCATCCCAAGAGTATTTGAGTACCTAACTCTGTCTCTCTTAGTCAGACCCAGAAGCTCTGGACCTTTTCCTATAAACCAAGACACATTTCTGACATCAAACACTCTTCTTTGAGGGATGACGATGCCTGTGTGCTACTCAATACTCTGATAGCTGTATGGTGTAAGAACAAAGCAAAACAGCAACCAATCATCTCTCTGAAGCTCAAGTTAGGAGAAAGATCGCTGTCATTATTATATTATTTTTATTACTATATTGATATATATTTCCATATTTTCACCTCCTGTTCTGATCATAGTTCATATCTGCCTTTGCTGAGACAACTTCATGTCCCCGGGCATCCCATCTATTTAGCTGCAGCAAATAATCTCCTAAATTACAATGTAATTACATTCTTTCTGTAATACATACGGTTAAAACTTTCTACTACAGTTATCTCAAATACTGAACTTCATAATATAAAAATCAATCTAGGAAATTCTTGGAAATACTTACATTATTGCAAATTCTAAGAATCAAAACATCAGAAGTGAGATACTATGAGTATATTTGGAAGTATAGTGTATAATTAAAACCCATTTTCAGATACAATATGAACTTTTATCTAAGGCTATTTTCTGGAGTTCCATTTTCATTTTTTTCTTATGTCAAAATGACTAATTGTCATTTATTTTTCATGAAGTAATAGTCAAACTCTTAAATGAGTGTGGGCCAGTGTTGCATCTATGACTTCTATGGTTTATTAAAATGTTATTAATGGGTTCTACAATCTACTTGATCCTGACATGGACAGTTTGCTGCTTTTTCTAGTTAAAGGATTTCCCTGATAATCCCTCCTTGCCACTGTTTTGGGATGGTGTAGAAGATGTCTCTTGACAGAATTGACAAAATTGAGAAGCCATGGATGAGTTGAGGAGGAATGCTTCAAGAGAGGAGGTTATTCACTTTTTCTTATTTGGTGTTTTTTTTACAGATGTACAAGGCTTTTAGGAGCAAAACTTGTGTTTTGGCAGGATCTCTTACCTTTGTCATGAAATCCATGAAACAGTGAGCATGAGGTTTTATAGTTCAAAGTAAGTAATGCTGGGTAATAGTATGTTGAGAGTTTTGAGGCATATGTTGATGATTTTTGAACAAAAGCTATTGGTCAGCTGTTGAAGTCTATTGAACCTAAAGCACTGAACTGTACTGTGTGTGCTGCTGACATGGACTGTAAACCTCACAAACTGGAACAAGAGGTCAAAAGATAGAACAAACCCTTTATCACTTCCAGCAACCAAGAAATACAGATCACAAGATCTGGAGCTAGCACAAGACCTCAGCAAACACCTAGCAAAGCTACACCAAGACCTGTCACACACCTGGCTGCATCTGTGAATTGTCTTGTTCATGGGACTACCACAAACTAAGTAAAAAAATGAATCTTTAGTTTCTTATGTGATCTGCTAAACATGAGAGCTTGGCGTCTAGGAAAAACAGCGTGACTCAGGACACTAGTGTACTCGAATTAGCAGCAAATCTGAGGGAGAAGGATCAGGCAGCCTATTGTTCTGCCCTGGGGGCAATCATGTATAATACTGCAAAATCCCAAATCTATATATCTTTGGTAGAGCTTTACATTCATATTGTGCACTGTGTAAAGTCTTAGAAGAAGAAACTTAATTCACCTTAATTTGCTTCTCTCCCTCCAGGACAAAGAATGCTTCAAAAATTAAATTCCATTTGATTTCCATAGTGTGTTTCACTAAAATGTTATATGAAATCTATAAATCACTGCAGAAATTGTACTTATAGAGCTGACATAATATTCTGTTATTTTTTTCTGCATTAGTGTTTTGCTGGGCCTGCCTTATATCTAAGAGGAGGTGACAAAGCTTTAAAAGTCCTGTTGGTTTTATTTCGCCTTATGCTTTGCTGGCAAAGTCCCCAGTTTTCCAGGCTACAGGGTGTCATTCCCTGCCCTTTTCAGCCGTCGCAAGTGTTTAGAGTTGCATGCCAAATCCATGGTCGTAATGGAGATCCAGGTTATGGAACTGTTCCACAAGTATATATTTAGACCCAGTTCAGCAAAGGTCTAAAAATGTGTTTAAATCAAAATACGACAGGCAGCACCATCCAGAGATACCTTAGCTGTCTTGGAACAAGCTAATACCATACTGGAAGCTGTACATCCATGGTGGTACATTTTAGTTCTGTTGGGACTATGCATGTTAGCCTTTGTACAGTGTTTTTGGAAATCTGGCACATTCGTTGAACGCTCCCACTGATTTCTTCAGAGCTAGTCTAGGTAGCACTATATAGCATTTTAGGTATGATTTCTGTGGATGTATGCCCATTTCTATGCCCCAAAGCTAAACACTATATTATTGGGCTGAGGTTGGATATTACTCTCTGATTTTCAGCATTGCCACTCAAAACATGCACCCATTTTAGTGGGAAATGCAGTGCTGAAACCAGTGCCCACAGGCCACGGTCCTGCACCGTTAAAATCAGTTGGGGTTTCACCATTGATTTCCATCAGGGAAATATCAGGGATCCCAACAGCTGTCACTGCAAAATTACCGTAAAACAGTGATAGGTGGCTGCAGGCAATGTGATTTGGAAGAACAAATTAGAGCAGACAGGGGTTAGATCAATATCTGAAGGATGATTATCTTGGTCTGCACAGTATTTTCCATAGCCTAATCCAATCTAAACAATCTCTAAATATATCACAGACTGTGAAATTTCAATCCCTGTCCTGTCAGCCTGTTCATGTGGAGATGGATGACATGCCCGATGAAGCCAAAAGGCCTGATCCTGCTACTGCTGAAGTAACCAATAAATCTCCCATTAACTTCAGAGAAGCCCTGAAGGAGTCACTTTGTCAAATTGCTCAATTAAACAGAGGTAGCAGATCCTTTGCAGGTATAATGGGTTTGCAGCAGTTGCCTTCTCTCCATAGGAAGGAGTGCCTGCAAGCCTTTGGAAATTAAAAAACAAGCCAAAAAGAAATTGAGATGATGTTCAGAATGGAAGGCTGCTATTTTAGGCAGCCCTTGACCAGGACAGACAGCAGAGAGGCTCAGTGAAAGCCACTTATTGTAATAATTTATTGCAAGGCCAGGTGCTCTCACATGCAGATGTGCTCCTATGCTTCATTGCAACCCCTTGCCCATGGCTGGGTATGCACTTGGAGAATGGAGGCATTCCTGATTAACAAAATCTTCTTCTTATATGACATAAAGTTAAAGAAATGAGCAAACTGGGCAAAATTTGACTTTCATATTGAGAAGTTTGCCTGGGGTTCAGCTAGACTTTTTGCAGAAAAGTTGGCCATCAGAACTGACAGGTGGCCCCAAAGTGGGGCAGCAGCTCAAGGAGGGTACAGACTGTGGGTGCAGGTTTTGGGATGGTGTCCCTGGGTTACCTGTAGCAATCCACCCAGGCAAGCTTATGGGATGATGAAGAAATGGGTGAAGTGTGTGTTTACAGATGTAAGACCAGACATGATAAACATAACAAAATTGATATGATAATGAGGTTTAAATTTCAGGTATAAATATATCCATCTGTTAAAAAGAGGCTTCAAACCCCTTTCGCATTGCTCACAGGAATTCATTCTGACTGCTATTAAAACACCAGTGTCTTAATTATATTAATAATTTTAATCTTTAACTGCTTCATCTTATTTAAAACTTTAAACAACTTCAGATGTATGTAAGGCTTCAACAGATGTTTTATCATTACAATGCATTCTTTTTTATTTCTCACTTCCAAAATACTATCAAATATTGTCAAATTGTGCAAAATTTTTAGAAAAAGAAAGTTGAGTGATCAGTAGTCATTGGACCTGAATAGTACTGGGAAAAATCAGTCAGTATTCACCTGTCTGGGTGTTTAATCAAGTGACAAAGTAATGGATTTTAAAATAATCATGTCAGCAATGATGCCTGGAAGCTCACATGGGTTATGGATTAAACATGCTACGAATGCAGAAACACACACTTCTTTTTTAATGTGCAGTCTACTTGGATCCAGGAGCACACAAATTGACTGCACCTTTTCCAAGGCAGGTCAGGGCTGGAGCCAGTCTACCTGCTGATGCTCACTGTGGAGAAGAAATCTGTAGCTGCTGAGGGTTCCACATTATGCTCCTCAGGAGCAATAACAATTCATTCTCTATAGCTATAGCATTTGTAAGTAAAGCACACCAGAGAGGTTGGCCAATTTATTAATTAAAATAAGAAAAAAAAAATTTTGAAGAGAAATACAGGGTAATAGCTGTATCATTTCTTTGTAATTTACAGCTCAGAGATTTCTCAGGACAGGTCCTGCATTCATGAATTCAGTAACAACTTTGTCATCAGCTCAGCACAAGTAGGATGAAATTGGTTCAGGTTACTCTGAAATCCTAAGATAAGGCTAATGTTGAAGAAAATTCTCTTAGTTCCTTTTAGAATTTAGTAATAGATGAAGCATTTTTCCAATATTAATAGTTCAAACAGGTATAGTTGCAGGGAGGGTGACTCATTTAGGCACCCAGGGCTCAGCAGTACTTAAGCTGGGCTCAGTTTGCTCTTCAGGAAAAGTGGACATGTCCAGTGATTACATGGTGGGGGCAAGATATAAAGAGCAGCTCGAGGTTGGGAGGCTGAAGAAATGCTGTTGGGGGCAATCAGATTGCTAGATTAACTAATAATTGGATAACCTTCTCTGGACAAGATCGGCATCCTGGTTTGAAAGGAACTGGTTTTATCTGAAAAATCGAAACTCATTTTTAAGAGAAGGAATTTTGATCTGTGCCATTGTTTAAGAATGGACTTGATGTACTGACTGGTGAGTTGGCTATTTAGCCACAGTTTACATTAATTTTATTTTGGTTTTGCAAAAAAGATTAAATCAAATTGTCTGTATCTGCCATATGTTGGATTAAGCTACATGCATGCTGTTATTTCTACAGTGACAATTAGGTGATGTCATGTCTGCTTTGTTCTTCAGGCATTCTTCCCCACATCTGGTATTTTGGGAAGAACTTAACATTCACTAAACCAGCAACAGATTACTCTAACATCTAATTCTTCTTGTACAAATTAGGGCTCTGATGCCATGAAAATTTATTCACATGCTTGCTTTCATGTACAATGGGTTGTCCCACTGAACTTGCAAAATGAATAAAGTTACGCTTATGCATAAGTGCTAGAAGGATTCATGCCTAAATAATGAAAGTGAATACTGACATTATATAATTATCCATAACCTTCAGCTATAAACACAGCAGAATCCACCTCCAAAGTAAATGTAGGAAATGGAATGAAATGGAGAGGTCTGTGAGAATATTTTTACTTTGCCTCATTCACAGCAATTTTGCACTGTTAGTAATAACCAAGCTGGCAATCTAAATTGCCTGCTGCTTGTGCTATATATGAACTCTGGCACATGATTTGATTTCTGCATCCATTTAGACACTTACTATTGCCAATAGATGTTAAAAGTGAAAGAGCAGTGGAAATAAAGGTCTCTAAATAATTTCAATGCACTTTGGGGACCCCAATCTATTGCTAACAGCCATCTAATACTTTAAGAAAATTAATAGACATGATTCTCACCATGCACATAGTCCATTGCCTTCAGAATGACTGTAACATTGTCAGTCTAGATATATTTTGTCACTTACATGTCCTTAGTCCTCAGGTTTTCAATCAATTCAGGTTTATTCAGAGTTTGCTGAAATACAGCATTTTAAGTTGGCAGACAATAGTAATAGTTACTCAAAAATATCTAATGAACTGGAGCTTTGAAAACAAAAATTGCTCACAGAGGCCCTGTGGTGTCAAAGAAAATGGCATTGCTGTTCCTTTCACCACTGCCAAGAGAGGAGTTGGTTGAATAAACAAGCTCCAGATTGAATAAAAAAGCTCCAGACGTCTCCAGCTTGACTGTCCACCATGTTCCCTGAACTAGGTACAACACTCCTAGGCTCTTGGGCTGTCATCTTGTGATTTGAAGGCTGGTGTGGTGGGCTGTGAAGTTTTATACATCAAGGAATTGATCTTCTTTCCAGGAATGGACAAGGTGTGCTTATGTAGCTACTTCCAGCTTCAGCGTCCTGGTCCTGCGATTGGAACATGGGAGCCTAGAGACCTGCAATTGGAGCCAGGACTCCACAGCTCTCAAGCAGCTGGATTTGCAGCACTGTCGCCTTTCTCATCCAAGAGACACCTCTCAGGGGAGCCTGCAAGGGACTCCAAACTGCCACTCTGAAGCCATGGCCCTGAGAGCCCTGAGGTCTTCAAGGGCAAAGAGACCCAAGTCTTGGTTCTGGAGGACAGGACTGGGAAGACCTAAATGCCTGGATCTCTCCAGCTTCTTGTAAAAGCATTAAGTCCTCTTTACTATTCTCTGAAACCAGGCAAGTTTCTGTGGGAGAGATACCTGTGGTCTACCAAGAGCTCAAGAAACTTGAGGCATTTCAGTTGAAGTATTTCTGTTCAAGTTCCAACTTTTTCAACAAATTTCTTAAAAAGTTTTCTGACCTGCTTGAGCTAGGACTTGTGATATAAGGCTAGTCTGGATTCAGAAAATGTATTCTGAAAAAACACTAATTTGATTTTTTAAGGAAGTTATATTAAATAAACATGAGTGAAGTGTTGGGTTTTTTTTAAATTGGGAACTGGGGACAGGTAATCAAAAGTTCCCTGTTTAAGGAGAACATCAACAAAGAACAAGCATTTCTAAACAATAAACCATATACAAATTGATGGTTAATGCAAATGTCTTGAAGACAAATTTTATAAAATGCATATGATGGAAGAAACAGTTTATTATCTTTCTAGAGGTTAAAGATATTTTGGATTTCTCTTACTGACAGATTACTGAGACCAGGAAAAAAAAAGGAAGCTGGAACACTTTTATAATACCAAAGAAAGGTCTTTGTAAATGTGTATTTAAAATGTCTTAATATCTCATTTTTGAGAAAGTCCTCTGGGAATAATATGGAGTTGTGATTACCAACAAATGCTGCCAGAAGATTCCTTGGCCAATTCATTAGACCATTGGTCTGCCCCAAAGTGAATAACAATGGTCCCTGGGACACCAGCAGACAACATTTACAACACCACAGAAACTGTTTCTAGATGTAAAGCTTGCAGTTAAACAATCTGTTCTGAAGCCAGGTAAAGGAGAAAGGAAAGCAGCTCTAAAGCACCACCATGTTCCTGCTCCATGGTGCAGCTCAGCACAGTTACACTCCTCAAGTTCTAAGCTCTACCTTTCCAAAGGCTTTGAAGGTCTTTGTAAATTATCCTTCATGTCTAGTAATGTAATGTAAATGTCTGTCTTTTGCAAACAGACCAAAGTTGGTACAGACAATTGTGGCAAGTGTCCCTAGCAGTCCTGTGAGATGAGGATGGAAAAATGAAGGGATTTTGTCTGACTCATGGTTCTTGCAGAAATAGCACAGCTCAATTCAGAAATACTACTGTATTTAGTTTAAGTAACGTGGATTTTCCCTTGGGTTCCCATCCTATTCTGCGCAATACTTTCAGAT
This sequence comes from Aegotheles bennettii, assembly GCA_013398125.1. Classification (NCBI taxonomy): domain Eukaryota; kingdom Metazoa; phylum Chordata; class Aves; order Caprimulgiformes; family Aegothelidae; genus Aegotheles; species Aegotheles bennettii. The sequence continues at coordinate 203,611 of VZRW01010749.1, forward strand.
CCCACACCCTTTCCCAGTTCTCTCATGGATGCAGAACAACCTTCATTTCTCCTTACCTTTGCAAGGGTTGCAGATTGGAAACATCATGATGAAAAAAAGAAGTTATGTGAATGGCAGAAAAGACAGAGTGATCCAAGCATGGATGGCTAGGAACAGAGAGATGCCACATAATGCCCTAATTTAATTTTCTCTCCTGCTAAAGTGATGCAATAGGTGGATAGAGGAGGTTTTCATTTAAGCATACATATTAATTGCCACTCCACTCTCCGGAAAACATCACACGAAGAAAATGCAGCCTGCATTGAAGACTAGGGAAGACTGCAAAATGATGTTCTGAATTCCCGAGCTTCATGTTTTGAAGTTTTGAATTTTTACTTTAATTTCCTTTCCAAATTGTAAAAATGAAGATGATTATTTGTTAGTAATTTTGGGTACTTCACAAGTACTAATATGAACCTTTAGTGTTATAATTATTAGTATGATCCTTTATCTCTATTCAGGAGAGAGGAAAAAAGAAGTGTGCTCAGATTTGTCTCCTTCCCCTTTGTATAAAATGCCAATATGCCCTAACACCTCAGATATTAAAGAATATATGCTAATTCCATTTTGTTTTAATATATTATACTGATTTTCTTTAATGCATATAATATTTGGAAAAATCTGACTCTCATTTTTTTTCTTCTCATAAACATTCTGGGAGTGATTTATTACTCTTTTAACCTTAATGGAACTTTTGTACTTGGAAAATGTTTTATGACTGCATGTTCCTTCATGCTCCCACTTTGAGATGAAATGTTTGTTTCATGTTTTCCACAACATACATGCCTCAAGATTTCATAAATATCACAAGTCTGAAATTCTAAATGATATATTCATTGAAACTTTAAGGATATCAGTCTTGTGCTTTCATTATGGGTTATTTCTGACTCTAGTGAAGGATTCTGTGTGGATTACAGATTTCTTTTGCCTTGCTGACTGGATCTTTCCAGCTATGTCTACAACATATTGAGCTATTAATATAATCCACATGGGGCATTGCATGAGACAGCAATCCTGCAGCTAGGGTAGTAGGCAGTCATGTAATTAAAGATTTTATCATGATAAATCAGCACAGGGATGCCAATTTAATATGACAAAGGCAATCTGAAGACTGGCACTTTCTTGGTTTAGAACTTGCCTTTACAAATTTTAAATTAATTAATCTTATTTGATAACGACATATTTTTTTTTGAGGAAATAGTCAGAGGATACATTTATAGAATAAATGAATTATTGCATCTTTAGAACACAAAAAAGAGCTCAAATTTTAGTTCAGAATTTTTCCTAAATTATTTCTTCAGCTCATTATTTGCCCTTCATGTTTAGTGGTGTGGAAAGTAAGATTTGATAGACTGGACAATTTTATTTGGCAGAGGAAAAAGTTTATTGTTTTCATTTGCTGTACTGGGAAAAAGCACTCTCAGATGTTCCTGAGTCACACAAACAGCTACCCCAAATATTGTTAAAATAAGAGTTTATTATGTGAAAAACACCTATTAAGTGAACCAATATTTAAAAAAAGAGCACTTTTTGATATATTCAACATAAGCTGAAGATACCTGTACACTACTGTTCACTTCCAATACAGTAAATATCCATATTAGATAACTATTCCTATTCTTAGCTTTTCCAGCACTTTGCCTGTGGCCTATGGCATATTCTTGCTTGTTGACAGCTTATATTAAACCAGGACAGTTTCTGGGTGGTGGGGGGGAGTGTTTTCAGCCCAGCAGGGCTTTCAAAAACAAGATTATTTAAACAGGTACTGAAGCTTAGTGGCAGTTGCACAATTGTGAACAAAATAAGGAAATTATCATCTATTTATACTGTCTTTGTCAGTGGTAGTAGTAAACAGTACTTATTTTTAAGTGTCATTCATCTCATCCTAAATTGGTGTCTGAATCAATGAACAATGCCCTAAAAGTGTGCATTTCTCACCATTGAGTATAAGGAGAGCCTTGTGTTGCTAGTTCATATGCAGACTTCAGTGCTGCAGGTCTCCCAGGTCCCATCTTCAGCTGTCTGCTGCAGCCACTAAGTGGCAGATGCCTGGGGAAACTGTCCTATTAACAACCAGCCTTGTGCTCTGCATGGCTCTGCTAGATGTAAAGAAAAAAAGCCTCCATCTGGTGCCAGGCTTGGTGGACAATAATGCACAGATGTCCACTTAGCTGCCTATGTGTTAGTTCAGTGGTTGCAGTCCATTTCTCATGGGTAAGATGTTGGTCACAGAGGTCTTCCCGATGTTTTCACAGACATGTTGCAATATAAAATGACAGGGAGAACAAAGCATGGTGGTTACCTGCAGTTATCACCTTCTCAGCATTGCTGTCCATCAAGCAGAGAAGGTTAAGATCTCACCAGATTAGCTGTGGTGTTCTACTCTAATTTCTTCATTTGCATCTGATTCATTTCAATGGCTGCTTAAGGTACTGGTTGTCTTGCATTCAACAGGTTCTCTGAGCTTACAAAAGCCACGTTCAGGGTAAGTGAGAGCCAAAAGTCATTACAGCATTGATCCCAAGGCTGTTGTCAGTGTTGGAACAAGTCCCAGCTGAACGTAATTTCTTCTTAGCGCAAGGACTCACATCTTGGGAACAAAACCAAATTCTGTCAGACTGTAAGACAATTGACTTTTCTGGTTACAATTTAATTAATGCTATTTAAATCTCAGAAAAGAAAGCAAAGAAACCACAAAAAGTTCAAGTTTAGGACTACGCACCTTTGTTTCACTACCTATCTCCAGGGAAGTGAATCCATTAGAAATACGGTTCCAGATGCCAAAAACAATAAAAATGCAGACTTTAAGGTCCAGCCAAATTGTGGTTAAAGTTATTTCTCTGTGGATCACACTCATTCATTAATTTTAAGGCTGGACATTCTCCAAACTCTGTGGTTGCTTTGCAACAAGGGGTAAGATCTCACTGATTAGATGTCTTACATTTCACTGTTTTTCTAATATATCCAACTGAATGAAAATTAGAATTTCAGAACTTGGTTGCTTTCTGAAGGAAAAGCAAAGGAGCAATGTAAACTTGTTGAAAATACACACAAGCATTTAAATAAGAGCAAAGCAGTTTAGATTATATAAATCAATATGGTTCAATTGTTTGTATCACATATATGTGATGTGGTCTTCTAAGATTTTTATTTTAATAGGTAGAAAAGTGCTGTGGTCAAATGCTTTCAAAATATCTAAATTCATAGGAAGCCGTTTTGTTTCCATATGGATTGTCAGGAAAAGATGATTCTTTCAGAGAACATAAGAAGCACGTGAAAGACTTGCACTTTCAAGTAAGACATTGTGAAGTGCCCTGTTCATCAGAGGCATTTGCATAAATGAATCAGTAAAGAAACCAGCAGAACAGTGTGCTTCCAAAGCAAAAATAGTCTTTTATGAAAAACTGTCCATGAAATTAAACTCTTATATTAAAAGATGTTACTGAAAGAATAAGGAAGACTTGTAGTTACTTTGAAAATTGTTGTTTGTTTGTTTGTTTGTTTGTTTTTTAAATATTGATCCAGTAGAAGCAATTTGTATTTTAAACTTCAAAAGAATACTATGAATAGAAGTATAGGCCTCTCTTCTAGAGAAGCATAGTCATTTTATGGCATATTTATTTTACATATGATTTTAGGATATGGTTTTTTTTGAAAGACCAGAATTATATTAAGCTTGTGTTTAGAAGCCTGAGATCCCTTGCTCAGGGCTTTTTCTATAGTATTCCTTGACTTCTGCTTGCAACTTTTGTGTTGTATGAGAAAGTGGCCTTTCAGGTAATCTAAAATATTACAATCTTAAGTGAAAACTTTTTAAAGAAGGTTAAGGTTTTGCTCAGAAAATTGATTACTGAAATGCAGGGAGTGTCTTTAGAACTAACCTTTTAAAGATACTCTCTGTATAACTCCCTACTAGTTAGAAGAACTAGCCGCCTTCTTATACTCCTAAGCTCTTATACCCTTAAACACTTAACATCTGCTGATGGCCGCTACTGTAGAAAGGACACTAGATGAAATAGATCTTGATTTGACTAGTGTGGATTTCTGCACGAGAGACCTCATGGCCCTGCTGAGGTCAGGGTTAAAATTCCCACACAAAGTAGGTGAACCCTCAGGTAATCCTGGTATGATTTTTGAGGTGTCTGTGCATTCAGGATACAATACAAGATGAATGCTACTGGCACCACAAGGAAGCAGCAACATAACTTGTGTTGCTTTTGGACAGATGTAGGGTCACCCTCTCCTCTCCCGTTTGAAAGAAAATTCAGATGTGTCTCCTTTCTGTTTTGTAGTCTGGAGAAAAGGAGGCTGTGGGGAAACTTTATCACTCGCTACAATGACCCGAATAGAGGTTGTAGTTGGTCTCTTCTCTCTAGTTACAAGCAATAGGACAAAAGAAAATGGGGAGGTTTAGATTTGATATAGGAAATGTTTCTTCACTGAAAGGGTTGTCAAGCACCTGCACTGGCACTGGCTGCCCAGGGCAGTGATTGAGTCACTGTCCCTGGAGGTATTAAAAGATGTGTAGATGTGGTACTTAGAGACATGGTTTAGTGGTGGACTTGGCAGTGTGCTAGTTTAATGGTTGGACCTGATGATCTTAAAGGTCTTTCCAACCAGAACAATTCTGTGATTGTATGAAAGTCATCTGTGAGCTCAGTTTGGTGCAAATCCTCTATATGCAACTGAGCTAAAACTGGTATGACTCCACTACTGACCTCTCCTGACCCCATACCTGCCTGGCCTGTCCCCACCTTCCTTTGTCCTTGGTCTGGTGACTGGTCAGAAGCTCCACACCATTTTCATGTTGTGGATACTCCATAGCTTTGCCACTAGCTCCATTGGAGGTTAGCTCATCCGCTTTTCCCATATACCCCTTCCCTTCTGTTGCTGTAAAAATGACATTAACTCCAATGGGGTGAGTTAAATTTGGATTGTCATGCTCAGCTTTGAACAGCTAGACTTCAGTTGGTTTAAAGAAGACCTTTTATGTTACTTCCCTGTATCTCTGGTAGTATAATTTCTTTTGCCTTTTTTTTAGCCTCACAGCTATTTAAAAACTGAAAAAAATGTCATGACTATCATTATACATCAAATAATATGCAAAGTATCCTTCACAAAGCTGTGCAAATAATTCTGTATATGTGTCAAATGCTTGATTGCTTCTTAGGAACTGTTACAGCCTGTGAAATAATGGCTGGATATTTTAAAACCTTTTATTTGCTTGATAGTCTGTGAAGAATTTTTAATGTAAATTGACTGTACAGAGTTATTTTACTGTCAATATATAGTGTAAGACAAACTAAGATTAAATTGAACTAAATTATTTTGGGCATAAAAATAGGCAATGGTTTTTAATTGCCAGAGGAGGGCATTATAGACCCCAACTGTACTGTCAAAGTACTGATGGTTGTTGAAGCTATATATGTTGAAGCTATATGAAGGACTATATAAAACTCCCTATAAAGCTAGCCTACAGATGCTTTGACTAATTTTTTTTCCATTTTCCAGGTTGGTGAACCAGAGGGCTTTTATGAAAAAGTAAAGCCTTAAACAGTTACTTAGACCAAGGCTTTCTAAAGAAAACAAACCTTTAGCTAAACCATGTAGGAAAGATTTGCTCACTAAGGTTTCAAAAGCTGCAGGTTTGAGTTGCCCTCTTGCAGGAGCTCCCTTGAAGATATATGCATGAATATCCAGCTTCATGGCACCTCAGAAAGGGCAGCCAAACCCAGAAATGCTTCCAATCACCAACATTTTCTGAAAGGTTTCACTGGTAGTTGTCATTGAGGTGCTGGAGTGAGTCCAGAGAACGGCAACGAGGATGGTGAGAGGTCTGGAAAACAAGCCTTATGAAGACCGGCTGAGGGAACTGGGGTTATTTAGCCTAGAGAAGAGGAGACTGAGAGGAGACCTTATTGCCCTCTACAACTACCTAAAGGGAGGTTGTAGTGAGGACAACTACCTAAAAGGAGGTTGTAGTGAGGCTGGTGTTTGTCTCTTCTCCCAAATTGCTAATGACAGGACAAGAGGAAATGGCCTCAAGTTCCATCAGGGGAAGTTTAGGTTGGATATTAGGAAGAAGTTCTTTACTGAGAGGGTGGTTAGGCACTGGAATGGGCTGCCCAGGGAGGTGGTGGAGTCACCGTCCCTGGGGGTGTTCAAAAAATGGGTTGATGAGGCACTTGAGGCGATGGTCTAATGGTCTAATGGTTAGGAATATGATGGGATAAAGGTTGGACTTGATGACCCTGGAGGTCCCTTCCAACCATAATGATTCTATAATTCTACTATTCTATCTCAAATGCTAGGTAGCAGTAGTCTGTAATGGTGGGGCAAGCAGCACTCACAGGGATTTCCATTAGTGTGTATTGTGGGCTGTAGGGAATATGTAGGTGTTCAAAAGCCTACATGGGAACGTATTGCCCCAAATGTGCTTACAACACTGATTTAAGTTTCAATTCTGCAAACCTTGATCATGTGTTTAATTTTAAACATACGAGTAAATTCTATTGGTGTCAATATACAGAGCGCCTGTTTAGAAACTAAAACTGATATCGGCCTTTTTTGGTTTTGTTTCTAAGTTTGTATATCTCTATTACTGAGCAGACTGTAAGACCCGGTTGACATTGAGTCATTTTTTCCAGCACTAATTCTTATATTGTTAGTTGGAACAGTATGACTACAGGATGGAAAGTTGAACGTCTCTGTACTACAGACCCAAGCTGGATGATTTATGAGTCATGTGTGGGGTAAGATTTTAGAGAAATATAAATTATACCTGTTCATCATGTTGACTTCTTTTAATGCTTCCCACATGTTACTATGACAACATTCATGGGATATATATTTTAATTTCTGTTGCACAGAGGAAGTATGTCAGGTCTGCACATTTCACTTGATTTTATGGCTGAGTGCTGGGTCTAATGTAGGTTGTAAATCTTCTTGGAAAAATATATAAGAAAGTTTTCATCACAGTGGCTCTCCTGGCAATTCTGAAGTTGTTAATAAGCATAATTTAAATTTAAAAAGAACTTTTACATCCCTTGTGGTGTGGAGAATTCTAAAGTGAGGGCAGTGAATTCTGTATAGAACAGCAGAAGCTTCATGGTAACAATTGCTGAATGCATTACACAGTTAAACACATTGTTAAAACCCTTACATCAATCAACCTTGAAAAAATATCTTGTGGCCAACACTTACTTTCCTGTTTTCCTTATACAGGATACAGGAAAGTACAGGATAGTTTTTAAAACTTCCAGCTTTTTTTTTTCCCCTTGTGATAAAAGTGGCATCAAAAGTTCTTGGTAGTTCTCTAAACACGTTTTTCCTGGGACCTGAAGTGTTTTCATGTTTTCAGGACAGTGAGATTTTTCTTTAAAAAAATAGATGTAAAAACTAGCTGGAACTTTCTGAATTGGGTTAGACAGACTCAGTTTCTGCACTGTAAGTTGTTCTACACGGCAATTAGTTTGCATATGCATCTGAAACCAATGCTGAGAAAAGTGACAGCAAGTTGTTCTGATAAGTTGTTGAATGGAATTATTCACCAGGCCAAAACCCATTAATCACAGCTAACGTTCTCCTTGTGATACTTCAGCATGTAGTTAAACAAGACTCCACTTATTTATTTACTTTTCAGTTCAATTTTTTTAGTCAGAGTGGGAACATTAACTGCAGATATGTCCCCCAAAGTAAAATCTCCTCCAAATCACGAAGTTAGGAGTAAAACATAATTACCCATAAAGAATGAAGAGTTTTAGTAATTTCCTGTCATTTCCCACCAAATTAAATTTTTGCCTTTCAATACTGCTACACAAAAATATGGTCCAGACTCACATGTAGTAAGTGGAACACTCTATATGAAGGCTCCGTTCTCATTTCTTTCCCTGTTCTATCACAGCTCTGCTCATAAAGGAAAGGAGAAAATCCACATCCCATTAGTCGTCTTCTTCCAGGCTGTTTTTTGATGTCACTCACATCTTGTCATTGTAACTGCTGTAGCTTTTGCACTTGGGCACCTAATAAGTCAGTGGAATATCAGCTTGTTTAGGACAAATGGGTGCAGCTGTTTCTTTATATTCAGGTATACTATTGACTGTATTGATATAAGGGTATTCTTACCTTTCTAAGTATTTAGCTTGTTTTTGTTGCCTGCAGCGCATGCTGTACTATACCTCCAGGTATACCATTGCAGCTTAGTTCTGTTCTCCTATAACTTTATTACTTCTCGTAAAGCTGTGGCATTTTTAAAAGTGCTGCTCTAGGGGAATTTACATGCTAGAAACACCTGACAAATGTAGTTAGTAAAGGGGTTTCTGCAACTCCCAAAATAGTCCTCACCTGACCTTCTACCAGTGGGAAGTACCACAGCTTGAAGTTTGGCTGACGCTTCATCACTGCACCAGAAACATCTCTGAAGGTCATCTACAGGGGCCTGAGTGACCTCCCACATGCCACCCACCGCTGCTTTGAGAACAACTGCTGTTGGCAGGATAACAAATTCAGAGTTCAGCTAACTCACTACCCAGGTGTGGCAGAGCTTTTAAAAAAGACTGTGCTTTTCTTGTAATTCCTGAAAGTGCAGGCGTGCTGCAAAGCTTTCATCTCAGGTTCTGTGACCTGCCTGGGATCTCCTCTTTGACATGGACTGTTAGGAAAGTCCCTTCCTGGAGCCCACCAGAGTATGAGTAGGGATCAGTAGCTCCCTTTCCTCATAAGGCCAGCTGTGGGGACATGCTTTTTTTGTGGTAGTATAAATTGTTCCATGACTTTCTTTTGAGTTTATGCCTGGCCTGTTTGGATTGTTGCAGATGCCTCAAATTCATCCTGCCCTTGACTGAGATTTTTTTCCTCATTTGGAAAGTTGTACAAGCTTCTTTTTGCAAAAGAGCCTTGCTTCATTTGGTAATTCCAGACAAACTGACAGAACAGGAAGAAAAAAAAAGCTTTACCCAGAGCTTCACAATTTCTTCATAAGAATATAGATGCTAATTTCCCTTGTGATTTTCAGCCTGGCCATACCAGGATCACATAAAGGGCCAGAATATGTACAAGCCTTTCACCTGGCAGACCTAGGCCTGAATTGCAAGTGTATGTCAAAGTACAAAAGGCAGATTCATCTAGGGAAACTTCAGTGTCTTCTGCTAATCTTGTCTGTAGAGAACTTTTATAGCTATCAGGTGGAACGTGAACAAAATTTTGACATGGTCAAGTTTCACCACCTGTATTGTGGGGAAACACTGGTGGTAAGTTTGTATGTATTCTACTGAGGATGCTACAAAAAACAATGGTGCTTTTAACTGTGCTAAATGGTGTTGGAAGAAAAGAAGTGAAATTAATAAACAAAGTGATGTGTATTTTCTCAAAAGAATATGCTGAATATTTTAAAGGAGTATAGTATAACATACGTTTCTGCATTTTCCAAGGGATCATGCCAGCATATAGTATTGCTAAGCATTTCTCAGATGGACTTAGAGCTTATCACAGAGCTTAAATTTGTCAGAGGAACAGAAACAGGGAGAAGTAAACTTCAGTCAGTTTGCTGTATTGTCTGTGGTGAAAAGAGAATTTCCAAAGCATGTAAGGGTTTTGGGTACATCAATACACTGGAACTCTGTTGTTAAAAATCCCCTGTCCCTCATTTATCATGGGGAAACAAGGAAAGACTTAGGAACTTTCATTGGTATTTCAAAGGCTTTAGGTTCCTTTATAGCAATGTGTTAGGAAAACGAAGACACACTTTTAGTGAAGATAGTTGTTTTGATGAGGAGCCAGGTATTAGTGTAGACTTTTGGCATATATCTCATAGAGCTTGTTTAGCTGTCATATTTAGCACTGTAGCCACACCGGGCTAAATGTATGTTGACCTTTCCTGATCCTGTAGCCTCAGCAGCCCTGGGTATCTCTGGTATTTGGATAGGAAGCCAGCTGGAAATGCCAGGCACAAAATTCTCTAAGGAGCAATATGAGAATTCTTGTTCAGACCATGTTTGAGCTCAAAGAAACTGAAAAATACACTATATGCAATTTTTATGACACTGGAGCTCAGCTAAGTGGGAAAATGAGGAAGATCTGAATCTGGGATCAAAAGCAAATGATTAGCCATTGTACAGAAATACCAAAAAAATAAAAAATAAAAAGATGATCCCTAACCAGACAGTTCCTCACCTTTGTAGGCAGTCTACAGGTAACAGTGGGAGATGATGGTAAATACCTCACAGAGACTGAAGGAAAAGAGGAAATAATGAACCGACTCCAGTGCAGTACTCTGTCATAACCCCACCACTGCTGGCTTGTGGTCAGGTATGCAGCTGTGAATAAAAAATGGCACAAAAGTCTGAAGACTGGGTCTGTGACAAAGGATTGGTGTCATACAGAAGCACCATGCAAGATGCAAGGTGTATTTACTATTTTTTAAAATCACTTTGTGACTCAGAACATTTCAAAAGTCCATAAGAAATTTATGTTCCTCTCAAAGATGCATTTGACAGTAGTGGTTTTAGGCTTGGTGCTATAATGGTCCAACTCCATGAGTGAAGCAAATTGATTTGTAATGTGATAGAGTCACCAGAGCCATCAACACATTTACAACACATGAATTTTCCTCAACTGATGGCTGAGTTTATGGTGGATTTTGGCTGAACTCAAAGTAGAAAAGAAGAGAAAGATTGGAAAGGAGATGGAAAAGAGTCCAACATGATGAAAGCACATCTGCATCCAAGTTTGGAATTTGAGCAGAAGTACAGGAGGATAAAAAAGGCCACATATATCTTAACAATATTGGTGAATTGGAGAGGTATGTTCCAGGAACCTAGGCGTGACTCCTGGTCGAAGCAAGCTTAGCAAGCATGCCAAATGTGTTTTCATCTTTTTTTCTGCTAATATTTGTTGACATAAGAAACATGTCCCTGAGTTGTATCTGTCCTGCTTTCAGAGCAGAATTGTTCTGTGCCAACTAGGTGCCTGTGTTGCTGCTGTAACTGGAAAAGTTAATTGTCTGAAGAAGTCTCAGCAGACTGCCCAGTTTGTGGGTAGATATCTAAACTGATAAAGAGACAGGAGAGAGGTTGTCCATCTGACCCCTGGATTATGAATTAGGTGTCTGTATGAGGCTGTCATTGGTAAATCCAATGTATTTCCTGCACTTTGAGGTCTAAATTGTGGTTTTAGATATAGATGAATCTCACTGCTTTAAAATGCTGGCTTATGCCTGACACTGATATGTTGACCTAGTAGAGTACACACCCCAGAGGAGGAGGATTTGTCTTCTATTCTTTGTTCAGCCTTAAGGAGTTTAAATATGCAGATACTGTTTAAGTTCAAATGAGCATTGTATATATTCACAGTCTTATTGAAACTAGACTGAAACGCTGACAACAGCATGAGATTCATGTGGCCAAAGAGAAACCTTAGTTCCAGTCCCTGGTCCTCAGACTGTTTTGTGCATTTAGTATTAAAAACAAAACATAAGCTACTAAATAAAATTTCTAAAGTAGGTATTTTGGGAAAGCTTGAGATCAATCTTACCTCAGTGTCCTCATTCCTGGGCTCACAGACTTGTGTTCACCTGCAAAAGAAATAGAAAGTGTGCTATCTTTGCAATCTTCTTTATCATTTGGTAAGTACAGTTGTTCTAGAGGTTTCTGTAGTGGTCAGAGATCTTAATATCCTGTGGACATCATTCTTTCCGTGAGTGAGAGTGGAAGTCAGTCTTTCACTGGGTAGGCATTAATACCAGTGCCTCATGTAAAACTACTAAACACTGCTAAATGCTGAACTGCTAAAATACACTGAGATTTTACTCATAATGAGGTAAAAATTAATCCCATTGAATTATTGCATGCTCAGGTCATTTTTTTTTCTGAGAAACTCTAGATGGCAGGATGGAGATTTTGCAATGGTCCTACTAAACTAGGTTAAGACTGCTCAGGTCATAATATTATATGTCTGTCATGTCTGATGGTGCTGGTACTGCCAATGGGAAGGCATTAATCAGCAGTTTGTGAGATAATCTTAGTTTAGTTCATTCCTATGCTAAAAATCCTAAATTATATTGAGATACTGTGGTGACATATACTTTAGAAACTGCCATGAAAGATTTCTTTCATATGGTTGAAACTTTGAGAAAATGAGAAATTTAATTTTCTGTCCTGTACACAGCAGAATTTTGTTGACTCTTTGTATTAAAATTGCCCAAATAACTGCAAAGATGTATTACTACAAGTCATAATTTCTATTCAAAGGTATCCTGTTGCCTGTCCAAATCAGTGAAGCAGAAATGTAACTGTGAATGTCAACTAAATCAGATATGACATGTATTATTGTCTAGGCAAATGACTCAGGCAGCTGTGATACAGAGAATTGATAGGTCCCGCTTCGGGCAGAGAGGAGATGTTGACACACCTGGATAGTCACACTCTATCAAGGAGTCAAATCTGCAGTTTCATGCTCTGGTAGAAAGTGACATTTCTTATCTCAAAAATATTTGATTCTTCAAAAAACTAGGACCTGGGCTAGAGCTACATTACATCTGAGATTTACTATGTGTTTCTTTATATTCAATATCCTTGAAAAAGGCAGTGTACTAGGGGCTCAAAGATAGTTTTTTTACTTTTTTATTGACAAGAGCAAACATAGGAAAATAAGTAATAAGATTGTTATTATCAAGTACCAACATTTTTGAAACCTGATACCATTAAATAGCTCCATCTCTGTCCCTGCTGGCTATCAACAGTGAAGATGTAATTGTATTTTGAGTACATGTATTGTACATTGAGTATACTGTACATTGTGTATTGTGTGAGTACATTGAGTATAATGAGTATCAACAGACAGTTTATCCAGTCTTTGACTTAATTTGCTACAGATGAAAAGACATAAATTGGCTTTGTGCAGAGTCAGGTGTGGTCTGCAGGACATATGTATTCAGGTGCAGTGCCATGAAATGCAGGTGATCCGTCCCATAATACTTTATATCCTGGCACAAAGCCAGAGCAGAAAAAGCCCACAAGGGAACACCTTCAAGAGACTTCCAGATGGTTCTGTACAAGCAGTTGGGCCCAGCTTGATTTATTTGCTTTGGCTAAGTGTGGATATAGCATTCAACTGAATTAGAAAGCCAGTCAAAAGCCTGGAGCACTGGGGAGCACGGTATAGCAACAAATACGACTCTGCAATATGATTCTCAGTGCATACTTTTGTAACTGCTGTACTCTGGGTTCTTCTATGACTTGGGCATCATAGATCCCTTTATATATAATATCAAGATAAGTATATATGGAAATATGTCAAATGCATAAAGAAATATCTTCGTATTTCCCACTCCTGCTGATGTATTGTCTGGCATTGTTTCTGTATAACAGATTCAAAATCGTGATCACTTCTCTTTTTCTTTCTACTGCATTTGTTCTCCTATATTTCATAATACGGTTTTATTTATATTTTGTCAAAGGTACCCAGAAATCCGTGCTCCAAGGTGCTGTTAAATCAAAAGAAATAACTAAGACTTTTTAAGCTTCAGAAATAAGCTCTTGATACATTGTGTCTGAGATTCAGGATCTCCTGTGGCACAGTAGCTGAGGAAGTCTGAGCCCACATCTAGCTGTTGCATGAGCATGGTTCTACAGCTTGAAATGGCCAGTTGACACTGACATTGGAGAGGCACTATGGAGAACCACTGACTGACACCTTTCTTCAGGAGCACAAGGCTGTTGACAGATGTGGACACTGCTCTTCATTGTCCACTGAGAGCATTTTGTACGTAGAAAACTGTTATTTCAGTTTCTCTGAGTTTGCAATGAATAGGAGTGGTTAACCAGAAAACCCATCAAATTTTCAGGTTATGCTTGGTCAGAACAGGATTTGGACAGTATTCCCTCATGGATTCTGTTGTTCTTGATCCTTTGTATCTAACACTAAGCAAAAAAGAGCCATTAGGAACGAAGTGCAGTCTGGAAACCAGATTCCACTGTAATGAGGCAAATTTAAAACAGCCAGTCCAGAGATTTAGCTGGTGATAGGGAGGCTCCAGTGCTGAGACTGTAGCTGCATGATTGAATACATCCTTTATCAAGTCAGAGTGACATCAGCTTTGGTGGGATTTTGTTGGTCCTAGGTGGAAAATACTTGGCCTTAAGAAATACTTTCCCACAAAGTATTTTTTCAGTTAAGTGATGAATTCAAAAGTCGATTTGAAGGGGATATTCTCTTTCTATGATATGTGATATGCCATTTTTAAATGAAATTAAACTAATGAACCAAATGTCCAAGCCTGTTTCCTTGGGTGCCCCCCAAAAAATCACCTTGGTTAGAGCAAATGCCCTTGCAAAATTACTGGAGGGACTGCTTCAGAAAAGGGTATTCATTGTGGCTGGTAAAATTTTTCATGCTACTTCTCATTGAAACACTATATTCCTTAGGATGGTTTCAATTATAGATAGCGAGTTAGGGTTTTGTCTGTGGAGGGAATGAAGTTAGCTTCAGACTTCTGAATTTTACAAGGACAGAGGGTTGGGCCTCAGTCACTCCTGTCAGGGGACCATGGGTGTCTAATAGCTGTTGCTGTTCCTGCTGCTGTTGTATGGATGACAGAGATGATGGCAGTGCCTCTGGAGTACCACTTGACTCTGCCTGTAAAAACTGCCAGCACCCTGTACAGTCCACCTCTCACTGGGTGCCATTAGCAAGCCTGGCTTAGTAGGGTTACTCTTGTCCTTGTCTGACCAAACATAATGACCGATGACTCTAGGTGTATGAAGAATGAGTGTTGATGAGAAAGCTAGAGGGAAATCAAATCTCTGAATTTAAAGATAATTAACAGCCTACTCACTCTCCAAGAGGATACTTGGACAAAGAGGTTTGAATAGGAAATGTATTAAAATGCCCATGCATTGCTAATGCCTAACGTCATCTGCTTAGTGCAGTACCCAGCATGCTAAGTCATGCTGTGCTGTACTGCACTGCAAACTAGTCAGTTCAGTGTAGAAACCTGAAGGAAAAAATGGGGTCACAGTCACTCACTGAGATTAACACATTTCTTTGCAAAAAGTGTTATGAGACCATGACTGTTCATAGGTCGTCAGGATTGTGGTTTTCAGATGACTGAACTTCCATCACATCTGGATGAGGTCTGACAGCAATTTGAGGAAAGAGTTCTACTTGCTGTGCTCCATCCTGTGCTACACCAAACATCCTTCTTGACCAGACCCGGTCCAACAGGACCTCTAGTACTAAGGATTTTTCCTGGCTTGACTCTGAAATTACTGACAGCAAGTCCTTCAGAACATGAGTTTTTGTTGTATGCTTCTGGAGAGAAGAAGAGAAAAGGGTTTGACTGCTCAGAACCAGGAGTTCTGAAAAATGTTTCAGCCGAGTACAAGGGCTTTATCAAACTTACATACATACTATCTCATGGACTACATGTTTAAAAATATCCTGTCACTTATAAAGTCTTGAAAAATAAGGTTGTTCCATTTACAAACTTGTTAAGGATTACAAACCAATATGGCCAATTCAGTATGAGGCTTTGCTACCACAATCCATCATTATCAGACCCAGAAGTGGAAAGCCAGTGTGACATTTAATGGCATATAGAGATATAAAATCTGGAAACTGCTGCAACTTGTTACAAGCCAAGTAGTATAAAACATTAATCAAAAAGTTCATAAAGTACAAATGATAAATGTTTATGCAAGAAAGCAAACCACATGTATCACTACTAATTTTTTCACTCTCCTATTCCTCTAGCAGAAAAATCCCAAACCAACAATCACTGCAGTTAGCAAAACTGCTATTGGTACTGTAAGGACTGAACAGACCTAACAAGACTGAAGTCCTGGGAGAAGGGATAAGAAGTGGGCAGTCTCTGGGAATTTTATTTTTCTCTGTTTGATAAGTAACAGCTACTGGGTTGAATTGTGCAAGAGGTATTGGAAATGGGGAGCTCTACAATAGGAGGGAAAGGAGCAGTACAGAAAGATGAATATTGGCTTTGGGAAGGCTTGGAGGTGTGTTAAAACCGGAGAGAAGCTCTAGGTATTAAGTAGCGCCCTCTCTGTCCTGTAGGATAGTTATATTGCTTGTGCTCACAAAAAGCTATCCCTTACTGTTTGTCTGACTAAGCCATGGCACGTACTCTAGCAATGAAGGAATAGCCATGAAGACCAAATGTATTTGGCAAGCCAGCAATCAACCTGTGCAGGGCAGAAGAAGGGTCAGGCTTGGGAAATTTGGCAGAATCCAAACTTGATGATCCAGCTCTCTTCTGGACTCCTTAACAACTGCCATATCATTTAGCTAGGAGTTATACTGGCATTGCACTTCCTCATATTGCCTCGTGCTCTGGCAGGTGGTAATGTCAAACTCATGAAAAATGGGAAAGGGAGAATTACAGTACAATTGTCTTGCTATTATAGCCTTAGCTCTGTGCACTCTTGGAATCAATCTTTTGGGTTTCTCCCACAGTAAAGTATACATAAACCTACCAGATACTCTGTGCACCAAAGATAGATGTACCTGCTCTTGGTATGAAAATGATGTTAATTGCATTGAAAGGGCATATACTGGAAAGCTGCAAAAGAAAGAAAATGGATGGAGAAGAGGGTTCAAAAGAATTTGCTGTGATTCATAGGAGGAGGAATTGTTCTTGTTTCATGTTCAACATGAGGAGGCTGCAAGGGAAGCTGGTCTGTGGGGATCCACGCGAGGATGGACGACACACCAATATGATGACAAGTGAACGCTGCTTTATTACAGAAGGCTGGTTACATTTATACTGTGTGGGTTCTGTACATGAGCCACATGAATAGCATAATAAATCTTATTGGTTAAAAGCAGTTATCATGAGGAGTGCACGCACCTAAGACTGCTATGTGATTGGTGGGGATGTTTCGGCAATTAATTAGCAAGCATTCTGTTTTTGTACAATTTCATCTTTTTCCCATCCTCAGAAGTTGTTTTGTCTAGCATACCTTTAGCCACAGACATCCTTGGCCATGGCCTTATCAGTTCTCACGCTAAGGCTTGAGTGCAGCTGCTAAATAAGCCTCTACACTGATCTTTTTGATGGCATCGGCAACAGAGAGGGGTTGGTCTAGGACTGAATGCTGAGATACCCCACTCCTGCTCCCTGTCTCTGCCTCAGGCTTTCTCTTTTCTTTCCAAGCCCTCTTCTTTTCAGAAGGACTCTGAGGAAGACTGAAGGGGGAAGAAGAGCTAAGTCATACTGAAGCAGACATTTCTTGATGCTTGCTCATTCCAGCCACGGTGCCCAAAGGATAGTCCCTCCTGAGTTTGGTTCCCTCCCTCCTAAAGAAGGCGTTCCCATCTGTTTTACATCTAGAAATGCTTTAGGGCCACAGCCTGCAGTACTGACAGGCTAAATGCATGCTGTAGGCTCCTATATATACATCCTTCTTTGCATAACTCCACCTCTGTACCTGGACAGAGGGCGGGTTTGTTGTTTTCAGGCATCTGACTTCCCTTCAGACTCATGGTGTAGCTAAACAACCCCCTGGAGACAAAGCTAGCTTTAGAAGTTCCGGCCTACTGGCTATACATTTCTTCACAGTCTTTCACTGTTGCAATTAACTGCCCTCTCCAGTTGTGCTGGTACAGATGTTTTTGAGGTCATAAACATGGAAACAGTTCTTGCTAAAATAACTTCTTGTTTCAAAACCAATACATGGAACTTTTGGAGTCTCCATCCTTTGAGATACACAAAAGCCATCTGGATATGGTCCAGTGCAACTTGCTCCAGGTGGTCTTGCTCTATCAGAGGGCTGAACTAGATGAACTCTAGAAGTCTCTCCAACCTCAACCATTCTGTCATTCTGGGGTTCTACAGAATAAGGTTAAATCCCAGTTATCTATTCACTGATGGCAGAATGGTAATGGAAGCAGTGGGACTAAGAGCTTCTTAAAAATAATTGTGTGTCTCATCTGTGTTTCCCAGCATGGCCTGGCCATGCTGGAGCCTGTTTTTGCATGTAGGGCTGAAAGAAATGGGGATTTCAGGAATCTGGGTCACAACTAGGCAGTAGGGTCTGGCACAGGTTGCCCAGAGGAGCTGATGATGCCCCCTCCCTGGAAGTTCTCAACGCCAGATTGTATAGGGCTTTGAGCAATCTGGTCTAGTGGGAGGTGTCCCTGCCCATGGCAGGGGTGTTGGAAATAGATGATCCTTAAGGTTTCCCTTTCAACTCATACCATTCAATGAGTCTATGATGCTGTGTATCAAAAGGTACTGGAAAGTCATCTTCTGGAACAAATATATTTCTGACCTTTTAAGTATTTCTTTAGCTGAGTGGCAGTGAGTGACAAGATCAAAGCTTAGTGTATGATTAAACTGGAGAGATTTGAACCAGAAATAGGAAACTGTTATCGAGTGCATTGAGAGGGTAATGTATCTTGGAAACCCATTGAAAAAATGGTAACAAATCAAGGCTATGAAGCCTAATTGGAACTTTGATGAGGTATAGAAAATTTCAAAGAAATCTGAGAGTGCACATGTATTCAAAAGCAATTGGAAAAATAAGCTGTTACTTAAGAAATTATTCGCACTATAATACTGTGTACTCACTGTAAACAGTTTCATATGTTAAACATCTAGAATCCAGATTCACTCAGGTCTGATGAGTGGTTTGAATAACACTGCATTAGTTTTACCATATTTTTAGCTAATCACTGGCTTTCAGGAACGCTTTTTTGAGGCAAAGGAATGGTATTACCTGGCAATATAAACAAACATTAAAATCAGCCTAAACCTCAAAGAAAGATGCAATGGCTTTTTGTCTGCAGCTGTTCCTGCCACTGCATAGGTGTGTTTCTGTTTCTTGACTAACAGCAAAAGCTGAGGTTTATCACACTTTGTTTTAGTTACTTAACTGAAGTATCTTAACGCAGTGAGAGGATTCCCAGGCTACATCCCTAATGAAGGCAGGGTGGTGTCAGTGGAGATGATTTAATACATTGGTGCACCCTGGGGAGACAAGTTAGTACATAGGTAGTCTGAATTGCATCTCTGTCTCCCTTGCCTACAATGATAGCTTGAATTTTGAGGGTCTTCATGTGCAGCAACTCAATTCTGTACCTTAACCCCCGTGGGAGGAATCTAGGTGCAAGTCCTTGATATTTGCAACTGATCAGTGATGACTCCAGTCATTGTGCATCTGTCTTTGACCGCTCATTTTTCCCCGTGTAAGTCTCTGGAAATGCTGTAGTAATTGCCACACACAGCTTTGTAACTTCTCACCGTTGTTCCTTGATTGTCTCCAGACCCAACATCAATATTCCCTTCATATTCGACAGTAATTCTGGCCATGAGATGAGGCAATTCAAATAGGGCAGGGACTTAGGGTTTCCTTTCAAGGATCCATATATGATCCTTGGGGCAGTCAGTCACAGAAGAATCCATTGAGCAACAGGAAGTCTACTGGTTCTGTTTCTCTTATATTCCTCTAAGAGGAGTTGCTGATAAACTTAGAAAGTTTATTTTATTTTTTTTTATCTTAACATAACATTAGGAAACAAAATATCTGGTGAAAACTGGATAAGGCATAACAATCCTATCTCTGTATCAAATGTGTGCTTTAGCTTCTGTGACACTGAGAATTCATCTAGGGAATTCCTTGCAAGGAACAAAAATATACCATAAAGATGAAATATCTTTTCTGTTCTTCTCCTGAAAGAGCAATAACCAGGAACTTCACATTCAGGCAATCTGATACTATTACAGAACCTCCTAGATAACACTTATCACCTTTGGAAATCGCTACTAATAGCAAACATAGTAATAGATTTCATACTCATTTTCTGCATTTCGTGAAACTGGTAAGGTACTGGAAAGATGAGAAGCAATGCCTTTCTTTATAATATGGCATAATACATTTTTTCTGAATAAAAAAGGAAACTAACTTACCTCTAAGCAATAGCAATATGATGTGGCTGGTAATCTAACAAATTACAGAGCTGAAAGAGGATTTTGAAGTGTGAGTGGTGAATTGAGTTTATAAAAGAAAGGTCTAGAAAAAAGCACAGTTTAATTCCCTGTCTTATTACTGGTGTGTACGACCATGCTCTTAAATCTTGCTTTCCTATTCTTTGCAGACACACTCTTATTTTCCTTTTGATATCAGTGACACAGTACTTTTAGATTCATTTGAAATAATAAAACACTGAACCAGGAGAACTCCTGTTATCTCACGTACAATTATAGTGCAGATATTGTTAACTTTCTTTTTGTGAATAGTATAAAGAGTGAAGAGCAAATTTACAGTTTGTCCAGGAGGTGTCTCTCTCTTCCTAAAATATGGCAGAGCCATTTGTGTTTCAAAGGCTCTATCTCGCATTACAGATGTTGGCTTCTTCAGCTTGCAGTTATGACCTCGCAAGAAAGCAATACGCAGCCTGACCACTACGTATGCTGCGTTCTGTTGTGGGGTTTGGCTGCTGTTTCCAGTGCAAACGCCTCATTTTTAGGTCAATGTTTTTAAAAACCATGGGAGCTGAACAAACATTTGTGCTGCAGCCTTGTTTTTTTCTCATGCACTTCAAACTTATGTGGTAGGCTAACTTGCTTGATTTCTACAACCAAGTAATTTATTGTAGAATTCTGTCACTGTGACCAAAGAAAACATGGTGATACCAATGGATTTCAGGGACAGATACAGCTCATGGGAGCCTGAATATATGCTATTATTCTGCTAACAACATAAAGAATATAGTGAGGACAGTAAATAATTCAATATTCTTATTGAAATACAGCAAAAAGTAAGTTAACCCTAAGTTAATGCGTATTTTGAAATATTTTTAGTTCTCCTGAAGAGAACAGGCAGAATAGCAGATAGTCCTATGACAGTCAATAAATTTTAGTTTTGGTAATGACACAGTAGAAGAATTTATGCTTTAAGAAATTGCTTGTTTTTTATCAATACACAGGATAGTCAAAACACTTTCAGTCCTAAGTCCTTTGAATCTACTGTTTTTTATTCTCGTAATTGCAGTTGGTTTACCCTGTACTTTATGATATCAGCTGAGGTGAACCAAACATCTTTCATGAGGAGATAGACACAGAAATCTCATTTTTCTCTGGCAGAGGAAGCCAGCAGCCTGATTAGCCCAATGATTTTTTTTTAATATGTATTTATTCATAAGTTTTGCTGACTTGTTGATGATCTTCACTGGAAATTACAGGAACTACAACATCTGTATAAGTATTTTTTTTCTCATGGGAGAAATAATGAAATATGAGATGAAATTTTAGTCTGGCATATCGGTCCTGGAGCTCTCAGATGCTTTAGAGGAAAATTAATTGGATTTACATGAACATTTACAGACTACTGCCATTGGAGAATGAAGTACTGGTCCATGAAGTGGTCCCAGGTGAGTCTGTGTATTTGGGAATGGGGTGCCTGGGCAACTTGGTGAAGAACAAGAAGCAAAGAGGTAGGAGAGGAGCATGCCTCAGTGGAATTCTGCTTCTGGAAAGAAACAGAACGGATGAGCATACACATTTCACTCCAAAATTCCTCAAGAAAAGAAAAAGGGCATTAAGAAGCCCCCCGAAAGAATTGGGGACAAAGAAGCAAGGCTGAGCCTTTGTCCAAAGAGTCAGGCTATTCCCACCGCAGTGTGGATTTAGTTTGGAGGGACATCCAGGTCTGATTTTAAGGCTCTGGCAGCAGGAGCTGTGGCAAGTTTGTCTCTCTTGGCAGTAATATTTCTGCTGGCAAACTGAGTGGTGGTACTCAGGGGTAAGAAAAAAAAAGTTTCACTGAGGCTTCATCTGCTCAAGGCACTAAGACCAAACACTGTTTCTGCTGATCTTCAGGATGTTTCCCTGCAGGGACTGAAAAGTTCATTAAAGAGCCATAGAGGTATCTGAGTTAAGAAAAAAGGAGCTGCTCGTACATTTCAGAGGTTGACTTTCAGGGTCTCTGCAACATCAGAGGACAAGATGTAATTTTTCCACACTTCTAAGGAGCTGTTTTAATTCAAACTGCAAAACCAGACTCATTTGTCTTTAAAACATCACCAAGCAGCAAAGGTATTACATGGTACTTAAAGAGACCTGCTGAATATCACATTTTTTGGACACCCTTAAATGAGAGCAGAGTGTCCTCTGTGCTGTGGAAATGTTCCTATTACTCAGCTGGATGACATGGAAGCTCTTATTGTTGGTGGTTTTGTTTTTGTGTTCTGCTTTGCAGCTGCATTCCCCCCAGGAAGAAACGTGGGTGCTTCTGCTGACTCAGTCCCAGCCAGAGTCCCCTGAACGTGCTGGAGCCACCTGAGTCTTGAAGGGCCTGAAAGTCATTTCCAGCCCAGTGTGTTTCATTTTTAAGTTTAGTCAAATGGCACGGCCAGATGGAGTGGTAGATTGTCCTGGAGAAAACAAAATCTCAAAGTGGAACTTTAAATAAAAAAAAAGGAACTAGGAAGGAAAGGTAGAAGGCTAACTTTGTGATATCCTTAGAAAAGCAAGTTTGCTGATGGCACAGAACTGGGAGGGG
>VZRW01010749.1:226907-310849 GCA_013398125.1 Aegotheles bennettii
GCGTTGGATGATCTTTCGAGGTCCTTTCCAACTCCTAACATTCTTTGATTCTGTGAAAAACAAAAGCTTTATTTCAAATGCCAGAGTGATGTGACCAGCTGGAAGGACTGGATTAAAGAGTTGAACATTTGGGTGGAGATCTGGAGGTCAAAGGAATATTTCTGCAAGCCACTTCACCTGTCAGCAGCCTGCCTGAACCCACCTGCCTTTCTACTTAGAGTGCCTTGAAAATGTCACATTAGCTTATTCTAAACTGCACTTCTGCTTGTCTGACACCATGCTCAAGCCACACTGGCTCAAGCCACACTGGCTCAAGCCAAACCTGCCACAAGTAGACGTTTGCACTTTTGTTTCAGAGCTGAAGAAAGGAGTCAACCTGAAAAGTGGCTGCATTTTCCTGCCTCCATATCAACTCCTCTGCTTGGACATTACCACCCTCATTCAACTTTGTTCAGGCAGAACAAAGTTCCATAGAGATGGGGATGGACCTGCTTCCTTAGGTGTGCTGTGGTACCCGAGTGACATAGCCCAGTGCAATGTCACACACAAATACTCCAAATAATTCTGAATTACCTACCAGTTTATTTATCAGAAACAATATTCTACAAACACAGTGCTGCCTCAGCCTAAGTCACCTGCCTATTATGTTTCTTATAGGTACGCTGAGCTTACAGCCCACTGTCCTGCTAGCTGGGTCATGGTGGGGAGCTGGGCAGGAGGCAAGGTGTGAAGGGGTACCTGGAGGGTGCTCACAGTGTCTGCAGACAAGACAAAGTGCAGAGAGTGAACGCTGCCTTGGAGCATGCCAAAAGGAACAGTCAGGGAAATATCTGGAAAGCGGTAGAAACCCAGGAGTAATACGATCTGTTCTAGGACATGGCACATTGCTTGCACTGACAGCATTCAGATAGCCTCCAAAATGGGCATCTTGTCAGCTCTGCAGAGGCTGCCCAAGTGA
Organism: Aegotheles bennettii; assembly: GCA_013398125.1. Lineage (NCBI taxonomy): Eukaryota > Metazoa > Chordata > Aves > Caprimulgiformes > Aegothelidae > Aegotheles > Aegotheles bennettii. The sequence goes on from VZRW01010749.1 coordinate 227,866, forward strand.
ATAGTAGTGGGTTTTTTTCTATTTGTTTTTATCTTGTGTAACTGAATTTTTAACTGGTTGTAAATATATCTCTTTACTTAAGCCTGACTTCTAAAAGAATAGTTTATCTGTATTAAATTTCTAATGTTTAGCCAATGGCTAATTTGGCTAGATATATTTGCAGACACTCTCAGTGTTTACTTTACAGAGCTATATGTTTGCAGATCCTATTTTACTGTCTAATAGCACTGGACCTTATCCATCTCTCTCGTCATCTCATTTTTTTTCTCCAAGAAACTCACTGTATGATTTCCAAATTCCTAATTTCATCCTGATGTAGTCATTGCAAGGCCCCGTCTTGGAGAACAATGGGATAGTGAGTAAAATTTCAGTATGTCTCCTGAACATCTATATTAGTGACTTCTGTAGTTTTTCCTCACATTTATACCAGCAAGGATTGCAAACATTTGCATATTTATTATGCTGTGTAAAGACCTAGACACTAGATCAAGTTATTATGGTCTAAACAAGTTACTAGAGGTCAACTGTAGTTGTAGTAGTAGTAATTATCTGCATATGTAACACAAGCTACTATGAAATTATGTGACTTCAGTAATTCTATTTCCTCAAATGCAAATGTTTGTATCTGACAAGCCTGAACATGCACATATAAGAGGTGTTCATCGGTGTCTAGTGACTTCTAAATCCCTGCAAATGGGCAAGATATCTGAGCTTTGTCATAATGTAAAATGTAAAATTATCTCAATTTCTGTACTGAATGCAGGGAAAGTGACCCTTCAGCTACCACTGAAGTAGCTGACTACTGTCTTTTAAAATGGCATTAAGGTGCTATTAGAAAGAAGATATTGCTAGGTTTGCTGTAAGTGTTTCATGTGCTATTTTGCAACCCATTGTGCAGGTACCATGTTCTGGATGCTCTGATGAAGATGGTGCTGCCTGCAGTGGTGGGGTTTTCTATTCTCTATTTGCTAATCTGGCTGGAGTAGGGGAAACCCTTCAAGAGGAGGGATAATATTTTGGGCCCAGTGAATCGGGAGGAGGAAATTTTCCTAGGGACACAGAGTGGATTGTGTGACTCTTATTCAAGCCAAGTGAGCACTGAAAACTGATGTACCACAGAGCAAGGGTGAGGAAAGGGTCTACCATGCAAGGACACGTTGGACAAGAGATTTGCTTTCAAATCATTTAATATCTTACTTAGAACTTCAGAGCTTTCCCAATTTAAATTTTCTTTGTACTAATAAGACCTCATACTAGAGTCTGGGAATGCTTGAGTCTTTGGTGTGTTCATCTTAGACCCTTTCTTTCAGCAATATATATTAATAGTGTTGGTTACCCTCTGTGCTGCCTCCTTAATTTAAATGGTGCCATGTCCAAATGAAAGAGACATTTGACACAGGACCTTAACCCATATTTGGAAAGAATGTGAGAATTGGTGGAGCAGCTAGTGAGTTCCTGGCAGTTTATATTTTGGCTCCTGACAGCTCCTCATTTTGCAGTTTCCACACAAAGAAGGAAGTGAGATAGCTGAGAAATGCACTTCAAGGATACACACTCAGGCACGTCTGACTGAGAGTACTTTCCAGGTCAACATCTCTGAGCCTTCATTTGCAAAAAATAGTGATGAAGCATGGAGGTATGGAAAGTACTTTTAAAGAGGAGATACACATCCTTGGGCTAGAGAAATAGGAAGATAGAATCATAGAAAGGTATAGATGAGGACCATGCAGAGACATCTGGACACCAGGGCCTGAAGGGTGTTTTAAATTGTACCATAAACAAGGTTGTCTGTGTTTCAAACTCATTATCACGCTGCCAGCCTCTGTTATGATGGCCAGAATGATGGTGACCACACTCTGGCCTGAAAGTGACCATTGGTGACTAGAAGACATTGTGTCCTGGCACACAAAGCAAAAGAGGACCTCCTTTCCCCTCTTTTACCTCTGTAGCCGTAATAAAATCTGACTGTGATAAAGCCATATGAATTCAAGTTTGATACCAGTAACGAGGTGAAGGCAGAGCCTACATCAGCTCCTAAACTGCTGAATGCCACTGTTTACCTTGCTGATTTATTATTAGCAGATGTATAATTTTCCCACATGTACTGGTGTCTCTTTCATCAGGTTATTCCTTAACTGACTATACTGGTTTGATACCACTGTCAGCTAGCTGAAATAAACAGTTACACCAGTATGAAACTATTGTAAATTCACAGACAGATACTTCATATGTCCTATATGTAGGAAAGAAAATCCCTTTTCCCTGTTGTTCTAGTAATACTAAATCACTGTTTCTTCAGAGCAATAGCTGGTTTCTGTGGTCAGCTGTAAACAATTACTAAGCTGCCCGCCTTGATGATTTATAGCTTAGTTATAAAAGGGTGAACTTTCTTCTAGGCTGCTTGCTAAGCCCAGAGGAAGACCCTGAGTTAGTGGTGATGATGCTATTTTGTCACTTGCTGTGCACTAATTCTAGGAACTAGTCAGATTTTTCTGAGGAAATTGCTTTACAATGTGAAATAATAAAGTCAATACTCTTTCCTTTTTTTTTTTCCCCTCTGTGTGTGGGAAAAGACCAGTATGAAGAAGTGGCTTTTGCAGATAAGGTGTTTATTTTCAGGATGAAATTTCTAGTCCAAACCAGAGATGACAGTAACATAAGGACAACAGAACAGAACGTGGTCCAGTGGAGATAGCACCCATGGGGCAAATATGAGAATTTGAACTGTGTTCATGTTTTGAATCCCCTGCTAATTTAAATCCAGTGTGAATTCCTTTGTAACCTGCTATTTGGTCAGATACTTACTTTCTCATGAAATATTGTGAAAGATCCTGATTTTATCACATTGCAGAATGCATAATTTTTTATGTAAGATTTTGACTAGTTCTTCAAAGTGGGAAATTACTTCTGACAACGATGCAATTAGAAAAATCAAATGGCTATTTTGGCTTAGCACTTGGTATCTTTTAAGGGTTAAAAAATTCAATTATGAACAAATTGTGACATGTTAGTAGTTATTCCAAAGCTTCTTTTTAAACTACATGTATTAAGCACCCTGGAGTTTTTGTTTGTTTGCGATAGTTGTTTTGTATGATCATCTGTTATTAATTACAGTATTGTTGGTCAACTGGCTGTTCCAGTGATTAGTGGTATTGTTACAAAAGTATGTACACTCCCTTAGTTCATGGGTGGTGGTAGCAGTTGTGTTGATACCCTTCCTCTCTTTTTCATGGTGCAGAGCTTTAGGTCTTATTTGGTTGCTTTAGTTCTACTAGATCCCAGGTTTTTTACTTTTCCTTTTGGATGTTTGTGACTTTACACTAACTGATATAGAAATGGATCTTCTGAAGGAATATGGATTTTCACCTTCTATAACTGATGCACAGTGCTCAGGAAGATAAGATGTCTATAGATAATCAGATAATCTATCTATAGATAATCAGAAAATATTTATGTAGCATCTTATCAGTTGACAGTTTTATTTTTGTGTGACTACCCTCTAAAATGTAAAACAAAACAATGGGAAATTGATTTTAAATTAGACGGTGACTTCTAAAAGAAAAATCGAGCCAGTCACTTTGATGTCAGATGGTAAATAAAGGTTATGTGAATCTCATTTCAGAAGGAGTTCAGCCATCAGTGTGGTATATCTGTGCTATGTATGTTATGTTTGTGTACTGTGTTTTTATATACTTGTGCTTTAAATATTAGCACCAGAGAAACTTGTGTGCTTTTTTGCTTTTGTTTTTTTGGTGACACTAGCATTTAAAGTGTTGGTGACTTGTTATGCTTGCCAGAACCACTGAGCTACTGACGGAGCGGCCATGGCAATAGATACACTGCTGTTAACCGTGAAACTACTGCAGTGGTTAACAAGTGTGATGGCAAAAAGATATTTCTGGGAAAGCTTTATGTTCTGCAGACTCTGAGGGTTAGTGAGAGCTTAGGAGAAGCTTTAGTTTTTTGTTTTTGTTTTTGGACAGGGAGCCTTTAATATTACTACAGAGACAAGTGTGGTGAACCTAATCCTCCCATGCAAAGACAAATTCACAAAATAATTCCTCTTCACCCTGTTCCTTTACAAGCAAGTTCCACAGGCAAACTGGCTCTTCCTGCTTTAGTTTAGCCAAAATACTGCTGGAGGCAGCCATGTCCTATGTAAGAGTCAATGAATTGCATCTGTATCTAACCTGAATAACAATCCATAGTGAATGTAATGTTTACAACAAACACCTTCACTATGTTGCAGCTAAAGCTGCCAAAGAAATCAGGATTACGCAAGAATTTTTAAACCTGATGTCTTTTCCTTTGCCCAATAGAATAATATAGTGATGTAAACCAGCATAATATTAATTGGACTCTGTCCAAGAAATTCTGTATTGGACTTTTCATTGAATTGTTGTTATGGAACTGGGTGAAACTTGCCTCATAATACTGTGCATTTTCATTTAGGATGAATACAGAAAGTAGATAAACACCTTCATTAACTATCAATAAAGGCAATAATCATTGTCAAAAACTCAGACCAGACACAGAACTAGAGCTAGAAGTTCCGTTGCACACTGTGTAAGTCTTTCTGTGGTTATCTTTGTGAGTTTAGAGGCAGTTAGTTTATTGGGTGACACAGTTTGTTTATGCAAACTATTATAGAAGAAGTAAGAGTAGAAATTCGGAAGGATGTAGCAAAATAAAGATAGCTGATACTTTCTGCCATGTTGCAGAGAAGTCTTGTGGAGCCTGACTCTGCAAAGTAGATGGCCGTCCTTCCTGTGAAGCACTGCAGCTGCCAGGATGAGAGTAAGCACATCCAGAACAACTGTAAGTTGTTACACAGATACTCAAGGATGAAGCATTTGCTAAACTAATTTATTGGGATCTTTGCACAGGGTAGTAGTCACCCGAGAAATCAAATCTGTAGAACAAGGCGGCCAGTCACTGCCTAGAAGGTGAGGAGAGTCTCTGCTGTAAGGTTCCTTGTTAATGGCATCTTCAGCTGTATAGAGTGAGATTCCCTGAACTGCTCTTCTGCTCAGAGCATGTGATTCTGCTGGGCTGTGGTCCTACATGACCACTCCATTACAAGCATGAGTCAGCAAGATAGATTATGGTAAAGTACTTGCAAATTCTTTCTTGGCTATGTACAAAAGACTGCCTTACATGACCCTTTCTGCACCTACAGGAATGGTTTCTATTGACTATTTACAAATATCTGTGTCTACTTTCATTAATTCTATAGCAGAACCTGCCTGGAGGAGTCCCCAGACTGCCCAGATTCTCTATCCTAGATATTAACACATTGAAACACACAAGTAGTTCCTGGTCAAATGGTCTAGGCGCAGCAGGAACTGTCTGATGAAATGCCTGGGACTGCACAAAATTCCCACCTGGACACCTCCTGAAGGAATTAGGCAAAGGTTTTGCTAAGACACTGGCTGAGAGTTCAGACAATCACCTTGTCTCAGTTCAGTCCCGTGTGTGACCTCTGCAGAGAGTAGCTTGGAGCTCTGGGACCACCCAGGGAACTAGTGCCTATGTGCACAGGGTGTGCACCCAGGCACAGCCCTGGTACAAGCTGCACCACAGCTGTTACTACAGGACAAACTTCAATTTCATCCTCAACTCATAAATTAAATTCAATAGTTCTTGCCACAAAGTGCAAAACAAAAAACAGTAAACCTAATTTGATAGGGCTGACGATCTGCTCCTGCAGATGTAAAAGGTGAACCATATATACTGTCTGGATTCAAAATGGGGAATAATGTTACATCCTTTTGGCAGCTGTGTCTATTTGAAAAATATTTCCTGTGCTGAATGTGCACAGGATAATATGGTTCTTCACTGTAGTCTGGAAGTACACTGAGCACTTGAAGCAAGTGCTCATTTTGCTGAAGATCTCCTTAGGTCAGGGTGAAAGGCTGTGAGTTTAAGGGACCCTCAGTCACTAGACGAAACCCAATCAGAGTTCTTGTTTTCTCTTGATAGACTAGGACATGTTCCTCTTCTGGGCAGGAAAAGACAGCTCCCCAGTGTCCTCACTTATGTGTGCTGTGTTGAAAGCAGGAAAAGTAAATGGAACAGCTGGTACATTAAACTCATGCCTTCTAAATCACTTCACTGTGGTGATAACAGCCCTATCAATATCCTCTTTCACTTGTCTACTATATAGTCTTTTTTGTTTGAGTATTCACAGGTCCCTTTATGTCACAAGACTTCTCCAGCTGAAAGCACCACTGTCCATGTATTTCAAATGAAAAGGGACATTTCTATTTTTATTTTAAGATTATGCTTCCGCTGTTGACATGGAATATGTGTGGTAATGGAAGTGTTAAAGGGGGTGTTTGCATCTATGAAATGATTCTGGATAGAGAAAGAAATTATTATCACATGCTGAAGCTTTGTGCCTTACCCTTAGTTCAGGTCATGCAGAACTTGAATATTATTTTGGGTACAATGTTGGGTATTTTTTTAACTTTGGGCCATTCACATCCATGAGGACTGTTGCTGCAAAAAGCATTTTCCTAAACCATAGCTATGACCTCTCTTTCTGTCTTCTCTGCTGATACTTCTCTGTCATGTCAAACAAAATTTTGTCTCTGTTCTCAGAGTTTTTCTTGGCCTAACTTCCCTCACCTATCTCTATTCCAGTCCTGAGAAGGTGACTTCTGTCTCTGATCAGCCCGCTTTGACTCATGTTGTTGCACTGTCACTTCATAGTCACCGGTCTATTTATCTCCATCTAATCCCATGTCTCCTGTTTAGCTCGTTAGAAACTCTCTGGGGAGATACTCTTGTTTTCTGTGTTGGCAGCTAATGCAGTTAAGCCCTGAGATCCCACTGGGGATCCCAGGCTCTTTGAAAATATAAATTAATAAAATATGAACTAGTAAAACCAGGGTCGTGCAAAGGGATGGGAAAGACTTGCAACTTGATATAACACAATAGAAGGATGAAATAAGGTACACGAGTATTACGTTCCAATACCTATAAAACTGTAGTGAGCTGCAGATTTAGTTTGGTACCTGTATAGTTTTAAACTTTGTTTAAAATGAAGACTTCTACAATCCTGCATTTTTCAGTATATTGGTCTAATTATTTTTGGATTTTTTCAAAAGGGATTTGATTTCTTTGTTCTGTTAAGTTTAATAAAATCTGCAAAGTAACTTAAGCCTTAAGTATCTGTTTTGTGTGTTTCTTCTGCTAGTTAAAACATCGATTTCCATTTCTTACAAATACTAATTGCACAGAAGGTTGTGGGGATACACATATGCATGTGTGTGTGTATGTAATATCTTGCTTCCTCTTTTCAAAGCATTGTCCAAACACCAGCTAATTGATTTGACATGCGAAAAGAGAAACTCAGTGCAATCAAGTCATTTTGGTATGAAAGACATTTCCAGTCATCTCCGTTCAAAAATTGCAACCACAACTTCAAAGATGATACAGATGCAAATGGAAATGTGTGATCTTGTTCTATCTGGATTTGATTTCTTTCCCCTTTTGCTCTGAAATGCTCATCCTCCCCTTCCTGCTGGGATCAATGATGGCTGAGACTGCCACATACAATGAAGCTATACAAGTCCAGAGAGATTGAATTTTACTCCAGGGATATAACTCTAGTTCCCTCTTCCTTTCCTTCAATTGGACTGGCCCTAACTTTATGCGTATTCTGTGAATTATATCCAAAATGCAGGTCTGAATAAAAACTCCTAGGAGGAGGATGGGGAATCATGATCCTTATCTTCTAATAGGCTCCATTCTGAGATCATCCTTCTCTTATCTCTTTCCAAATTCTATTCTTCCATATGGGAGTACAATAAATTGTTGTTGACCAGTGAATACCCCCACAACTCTTGTAGAAGATAAATCACACCACACATCTTGAAATTCCTAAGCATATTCCACCAGTGAAAGATAGTAGGCATCAAGCCCGTACAGAAGGAAGTTTTTTAATACCTTAGCTAGTCCAAACATTTTGCTGAGTAGGAGAAGTCCACCAGGAACTTTGAAACTACTGCTGATTTTACATGAAAGACTCTCAGGAGCTATTGAAAAAAAACCCAGAAGACCCTTGAGACCCTGCCTCCTTATAGCTGTACATATTAGTACGTATCATGCTAGAAAGTTTTAGCAATATTTTCTCCTGTGCTTGTGGAACACAACATCGTGACAGTTAACCATCATCTGCACAGAAGATGATGACTCTGGAGCAGCTGCAAGCATAAGTTTGTGTACTTGTCTCACCCACTTTCTGTCACTGTGGCTGACTCTGGAGCCAGCAGCAGACTGCTCTGAGTATGACCATGCATGACAGTATGTGACACCACAGTGCATGACACCAGAGGATGAGGTACTTGTTAACACATGGATGCTGCAGGAAGAGTAAGAGTACAATATGGGTGAGACAGGAAGAGTTTAATCTTTGAGTAGGCTTCAAGCATAAAAAATAGGAAAGATGTAACCAAAATATGCGATAAAAGAGTGTATAAAAATGTTCAAAATTGCCAATGCTCTTCCAGACCTCACAGAATTAGAGAACACAAGCTTTCTAGGAGAGGATTTTCTGGTGATTCTTTTTTTCAGCTCCATCAATTTCAGAAATGCCATTAAAATGTCACTTTTTTTGCATTTATTCTCATGCTCACAAGTAACAATGTGTCAAATTTTAGCATCTTATGCGGAAATTCAAAATCCATTTGAATCTCTGTAAGTAAAGGTGTGAGGGCTCTTCAGGAAAAGTCAACACAGTTGTGGCTGACTGGAATTGCTCAGCTGGCTTGGCTGCTTCAGCAAGGTTATAAGAAGAAACACTGAGGTCATACTCATATTTTTCCAGTAAGACATCTTTGTATCATTACATTCAAGTGGCCACAACCAGACAAGGCTACGACATAAGAGCACAGAAGTCATGAAGACAGTACTTCCACAATTCTCTCATTTTTCCATAGGTATATGTTATTTTTTTAATGTTTTCGTATTTCAATCAAATTAAGGTTCTCAGTAGGAAACAGCTGTTGAACAACCTCCAGTAGTTTCCTAAATGCGGAACATTTTTGTAGATCCTAATTCCTATAAAAGAAAAAATATCTAGAAGCAACTGTCAATTTGTTTTTAATTTCAAGGCATGGGTTTACTGTGCCATGATCACTTGTGATCTAAGTCAGCTTGGACTTTTGTGGAACAAATTGACTTGTCACCACCACCACTACCTTGAGGCTCACTGACAGAGCTCTGCACAGAAAGAGGAATGAAGTGCCTGAAAAAAAATATTCAACTCTAAGAAAATATGCCCTTCCTTTTCCTTTGCATGCAATCTTTCAAATGAGTTTTTTTTTAAAAAAATCACTGCTAGCCATGTGTCTCCTTTGCACAAAAGAAGGCCTAGTTATCTGTCAAAAGTTTATTTCCCAGTCCTGTCCTTTGTTAAAAAATGTCCTTTTCTTTGTTAAGAAAAAAGGGAACACCATTAATTTTGTTGTTAGGACAAATACGAAGAAAACAAAGCAGAGGAAGCAAGGGAAGGGAAAAGCTTCCTCTTCCCAGCTGTTTCATTGACTTACAACAGACAAACTTCCCAACAAATTTTCTTGCAAATTCCCCCTCAGGATGCAAGCATATTTGTGTGTCATATTTCATGGGCAACAACTTGCTGCCACGTTTTAGCTTCATCCTACCACAGCAAGCACTGCAGATGGCGGTGTCAGATGCCCTGGCCTCATGCATAGCAGCAGTAGCTCAGTGTCTTCATGCCAGTTTGGGTCAGGATCACAGGATCACATCTCCTGCTTGTCCCAGCAACTCAAGATCTGCTTTATGTCACAGAGTGGTCTCAGGGTACAAGGTGATGGTGGGAGAGCACCTAGTGTGCTTCAGCTGTCATAGGCAGACTAGAGCTGGTCAGAATGAAAATCCACAAAATACATTCCTCACCAGTGTCCCCATTTTCAGCTACTCGTCCTTCCTAGGAACACCCTCTGTCCCTTCCAAAACCACCTGTAAACCAAGATGTTTTTGCCACCTGCCTGGAATTGCCGCTTGCAGGTTATTTCTGAATGAAAAGGGTCATAGCTCCTCTGGTCCTTTGAGAGGAAAGAGAAGGAATGTGGAAAAACATTTCTCTTCCATGCTTGTAGTGTTATAGTTTAATCTTCATTTATATCTGAAAGGCTAACAACAAACTTTACAGTGCTGCTCCCTGGCTAGTTGGGAAGTACACCACAGGGATACTTCACATTGTTTGCTGTTAGTTGCATCTCTTTTTTTCACCCTTCCTGAGGTGAAGATTACATTGGAAGGGATTTGCTTTTGTTGCTTCAGCAAGCAGAGCCAACTGGCAGCCAGTTTGGTGTTTACATCCCAGTTGTTTCTTCTCCAGGGCACAGATTTCAGCATTGCGCAAAAGGGTATTGTTATGTCCAGATCAGTAAAAATGCTTTCCTCTCCATTGCAGATATAAAAGTGACAGCCCGTGGGACCAGAGATCTGTCTCAGGTGTGTGTTGCTGTAGGAAACACCTGGATGCTATAGACAGAACGGGAAAAAATATACAAAGAGGAGAGTAATTTTTTCTTGTGTAGCATATAAGCAGTATTTTGCAGCCTCATTGATGCTGTTCCAAAGGAATTGTACAAAATAAAAACAGAAAGAGAAAACCCCAGCAAAAATATTCTAAGCAATCTCACTGTCTCTATGGTAAAACTAATTTGGGAGGCTCGTAACCAGTTTCAACTTTACTCCATAGGGTAGGACTGAAGAATACTTTCAGCTCAGTGCATCTTCCAAAATTTATTCTGTAACTATGGACCAGCTCCTGAGAAATGTCCATTCATGCATGGATAAACTTATTGTAAAGGAAAAAGTCTGTTGTGATGGTATTGATTATGGTCTAGAACACGGATCTTTGAACCACAGTTAAGTACAAAGGAAGCAGTTTATGGGGAACCTTGGTAAGTCCTAAGGTCTTTCTTAAAGTTGATACAAAATTCTAAGAAAAAACAGTATAGAGAAGGGAATATATGTTAATGTGGTTGATGTTTCCTGTGATGTTGATGCAGTACTCTAAAAGATTCTGGTTTAGTTATGTTTTCTTGAGTTCCTGGCTTCAGACCCAAGTGTTTGAATTAATTAATCTTTCTAATAAGAAAATAATGGAGAATTTAAGCTGATTTGAGGTAATAGAATAAAATCTTTCACCCCAGTGGTCTTAGTGAGGCCAGAATGCTGTAAATTGGCACAGGTCCACGAAGCCTCACCCAGCTTTGCTGCGATGTAACAGCAAGTTAAATGATGCTTTCAGTTTGTGAACTGACTGGCGTAGATCGTGTATCCATCCAGGGAACATGATGTGCAGAAGTTGCAGCTTGGCTCTGGATGAATACCAGTGCTCTGTGAATCATTGCTGAATCCCACATACTCATGAGCCAAGTGGGCCTGGGAAAAGCCAGGTCAATTTTGCTTAGTCCAGGTTTCCAAGGTGGTTTTGGAATGCGGACATTTCTGTCCCTTTTTGGACTCAGCAACCTGAAAGCCAGTGCTAAGTTGGGTATCCCCCTGTTCTTGATCTGCACTTTCACTGGTTATGTGCCGAACATATGAGGCAGACAGTAGTATCAGAAGAGTTTCTTAAACACATTCACTTTTATTAATAATTTTTTAAAAAATGTGCTAGAGTAGTTACAGACCCCTTTCCTAGACTCCCTACGCCCCGCTCCAGTTCTGACCTCATTGTTCCTGTGAGTCTTTCCTTGGAGAGTGTCCTAGGCTTGGCAGATTCACTTCTCTTCTTTCTTCCTCCAGGTTGGTCTTCTGGCATGGGGTCTGGATGGTCTCTTTTGTCAGTTTGATTTCCTTCTTGAGTTTAACTCTCCTTGCTGATTTTTTTTTTTTCTCCAAACATCTATACAGCTGAATTTCAGCCACCAGGTGGACCCATCCCAACAAATTACTGTCCTCAGAACTGGCCCGGTTTTTGAGTTATTCAAGGTGGCCTTGATAGGATTTGTGTTGATAAACCACTATCAGGTGTCTCCCTCTCTTCTGCTCCCCCATGGTGGAAAAGATTGTTATTGTTGAGGTCAAGCAATTGCCACATAGAATGGGGTTCACAATGCAAATGGCCATGTACAATTTTGTGCAGAGATGCTGCACTCTACCACATGCTCTTTTTAATGGCAAATGAGTAAAAGATATGTATGTATTCATGTGCAGGAAAGCCGAGCCTCATTCTTTTAAACTTAGACATCTTTTCAAATCTTATGAGCTTAATTATGGAGAATATTGAAGTGGAACCGCTACTTTATAGTCCTTAGCATAGCACAGGGTTGTCCCCACTGAATGAGGTTTTTTGCAACACACAAAAAAAAAAAGGACTGTTTTTCCAGGGAAAGTGAAACGGTATGCCTAAACGATGTGCCTTTACAGTAAAATTTTACCACTTCAAGCAAAATATACTAGTTCAGATTTATCCATACATATGAAGAATCAAAACTAACTTGTTCTTAATCATAAATGAAAAAAAGACACTTTGGAATATGATGCATTAGCTGTTACCTTATTAATTTATGATGTGATCTTGTTCTGTTTTTTAACTGAATAACAAAACTCTCACAGAAACTGGTGACTGTAACATAGTACTTTAGCTGGTAATGAACAAAATGTAATCTTACAGTATACTACACTTCACTCAGGAATAGCAAAACTCTAATGTAATATTCATTCTATCCCTTTCCATAATAGGTAAAGATGTGTTTTGGCACAAGATGCCTCCAGTCACTAAATACCTGGCCTTTAGCCCAGAAAAGTAAAATTTCCAGCCCAGCATGTTATACGCTGTTGTCTGTGGCTCAAAGATGAGGATAGTTGCTTGAAAACTGCTCCTGCCTGTGCTCAAGGAGGTTGGAGCTACAAGTCAAAGATTAATCATATCTAGGGACCCCAGTCACTGAGTCATTGGCAGAATCATTGAAAATATTCCCATTTACCTCACCAGGCTGTGGTTCTTGTCTGGGGTACCGCTCGGAACTTTCTCAGCGTATCAGGTTATATCAATAATGGGAGAGTATTCCAGGGGTTGATACTGAGGCACATGGTTGTTCTATGTCATCAGCAAGCTGGATCGCCAGTGCACCTGCAGCAAACCTGTGATGGCACTTCAGCTCGGGGGAGTGACTGACATGACCCCTCAGTCCAGCAACCATAGCCCCTGTGAGGATCAGTAAAGAAAACTTGTACATCTAGAGGAATAACCCCTAGCTTTGCTGTAGTTTGGGAAGTGACTGGCTCCGTGACAGGTCGTGGTGGTGGATGCCAGGTTGAACATGAGCCACCACTGCATTCTCACTGCAAACAGAGCGAACTTCATACTGAGATATATTATGAGGATCCTGATCAGCAGATCAGGGGAAGCTACTGTCCTCTTCTACTGGGAGGGTAGTGCTGAAGTGAAACAGGTTATCCAGGCAGGTTACGAAGTCTGTTCTAGGGGGTTTTCAATGCTGTGTTAAGCAAAGCTACAGCTGACCTCCTCTACTTGGTGATACTCCTGCAGCGCATAGAAGGTTGGACCACAAATTTCAGAGGTCTCTTTCAACCAATGGTTCTATGATTCTGTGATTTTAAATATGATACCTATAATTATATATCACAAAGCACTGGATAATAAGACCAAACAAAAAGCACATTAAAAAAAGAAACAATCAGACCAAATACACAGGAGCACAGAGCTAAATAAAACTAACATTGGAAATGTATTCATACTGCAAACAGGTCCAATCACCCTCTTGCTGCTGATGGGAAATCTTGTTAAATACAAACAAAAGGAGATAAAAAGATGAGGCAGAGGGAGATAAAGTTACATGAAACAAAAAGAAGGATTCCAGTAACAAAATATAATTGAGAACACCCATATCATCACAGCAAACTTTTCTGTCATGGAGTTCCCCATGTTAGCTTGAACAGCAGCTCTGGAAGTGAAAGGTAGAATACCTCCATTCACTTCCATGTCTTTGTGTATAAAACTCAGTGGGTCAATTTGACATTCAACACATTTGTCTTCACACAAATCTACATAATGGAGTGGAAGACTTACTCCCTTTGAGTCTTAATCTCTCAACCTCACCTCTGTCTGAAATAGGCAGGAAACTGCACTAATGGCAAAGGTGTCTGTAAGGTAATATATGGTAAGATAATGGAGACAGAAAGCAAAGATTGCTGGCTGAAGCCAGCCTGGTATGGCAGTCTTCATGCACTTTAAATCACTTAGGTGAACATCAGCACCTTTGTCCTGTCAAACCATGCTTGGGGATTGGTCTACAGAGTGAAAAGCTGCATGTGTAACATGTTCAAAAATGCTCCACAGCCAGATCCTGAAAGAATGAATGAAAATGCAAATGATGCAAATGAAAACACCAAGTCAAAATGCAAATGACTGTCTAGTCAGGTTTCCAAAAGCAGCTAAGGAGATTAAACCCCATTTCCCAGTTCTGAATTGAAACTATGTATTATTTAAGATCGAAACATCATTTTGAAAAATGGACTGGAATGCAGGCCTAGATCCATGAAAGGGCATAGCCTTTGAAGAATCATAGAATCATAAAACGGCTCGGGTTGGAAGGGACCTTAACGATCATCTAGTTTCAACCCCCTACGATGGACCTTAGCTGCCAGACACCTCCTACCCAGCTGGAGTCAGGGTCCTAGATTAAAGCTGCACAGATTTAATTTCATGGCAAACTGTGACATATCTATTGCACCAGAGAAAGAATAGGAGTGTGAAAAGTGGACCAGAACCTTGTGGCTTTTGGGCATGATGGCCCTCAGAGCAGAGAGCTATGCTGGTGGGAATATGTCCTATGCTCTGTTGCTCTGCAGTTACTTGGAAAGTTTGTGAGTAACACAGGACGTGTGTTGCACCATTGAGTCAGATGTAGACTACATAAACGGGGCGGCTATTCAGCTTTTCACAGTGTCACGTATTACAGAAGCAAGTATGTTAGTATGCTGTACAGGGTGGGGCTACAGGGATTCCTACAGGGATTTCTTTGTAGAGTAGGAGGAATTACAGTTCCTTTAGTTCTGCTGATAAATCTCCCCATGTCTTAGCTGAGTGACCTGACTGCTGGGATCAAGCAGAAGAAGGGCTGTAGGACCTTCTTATCTCTGTTTTGTGTGAGGCACTGTCTGGTAGCATGCATTCAGAAAAGCCGGTACTGTGCTGCTAGACACAGGGGAAGAGTTTAGATTATAAATTCTGACAAAATTCAGCCATGAATTCACTGCCTGGCTTCTCAGCACTGTCAAGATTAAGCAATTTTGGGTGTGACCAGCAATAAAATATCTGTTATCTAGGGGTTTTCACTGGGAGAAGTATCTGAAATTTTAGACAGTTACAATACTGGGGAGCTGCTGAGGAAGGGGAGTGGAAGGGTGAGGATCTAAATTTTGCACAAATGTGGCTTAAATAATAGGATGCAGAAGTATTCTTCTGAATTCGCCTCTTCAGAGACTTGAAAAGTCCCGAGGAGCTTGTCAGTTCTTCAGTTAGAAAATGTTCCTCTCTTGTCACCAGGTGTGTCCTGCCAAAAGACCATGAATCTGTTCCCAAGGAGGGTCCAGGGAGGTGGAGTCATGACTAGGGACAGTGAGGGGACAAGGCAGTGGTAGGGCTCTGCAATGTTGTGGGACCCTAGGCAAGAAGGAGGGCAAGGTCCAACTGGGAGCAAAATAGGGGCAGGAGAGGAAGAGTAAGACGAGCCTTCACCGTGAGCTGAACCCAGTGATGCAGGTCCTTGGAGGGAGGACAGAGAGCTGCAGCCCACCACCCTGCTTTTTAGCATTTGGTTCAGCAACTGGGTTGACTTCAGCAGTTAGTTTTTCAGGAGGCTGAACACCTCCCTCAGAAACTGTTTTCCTTGTGGTTGTCCCAGATATGAAGAAGGCTTAGCTGAGGCTCCAACTTCACCTGTATGTGTTCTTTGTAGGTTCTGAACTTTTTTTATAGACTATTTTGTAAATGCTGAATGATTTGGGCACATGGGTTTATATCTTCTTTTCTTTTTTTTAAATGAACATTTCCAAAAATCGGGTTTTATTTTTTTAAAAAAAAAGATAAAAAACAATTGACAAAAAAAATGCTTTTTCTGGCAGCTTTTCTTTGTGCTGAACAATTGTGCACAAATGATAGTCTCTTGCTACAAATTGAGTAAGCATTCCAGCCAGAATTATACATAGAGTATTTTCCCCAATTAAACTTATATATTTTGCCTGTCAACTTGCTGTACTAGATTCTGTTATTTTTTTAAAAAGGAAGTTTGATTAAAGTCCATTTGTTCACCACAAATCATTTAAAACTGCCAGTCTTAAATAGGTGGTAACTGAGAAATATCACCAAAACAAATTACATCACCTCCTCTGAGCTACTAACTGAGCTTTGAAATTCTTCCTTTCTCCAAGTGGGGTTCAAGGAAAGTGCATGCCAGTCCAAGTTCATTGGGAAGCAAACTCCCTGTGCTGGATATTCCCCCATGATCCTGTATGGATACCATTTGTATGTAGATCTGCATGGAACAAAAAGTTCAGCCTGTTCTAGATCCTTCAACAATGTCCCTCTGGAGGGAGCAGTGGCTTGGTAAACCAGAAAGGAAAAGACAGGTTGGCCTGGAAGTCTCTCCAGTCTTGCTGAAACTAAGCATAACAGATTAGCTTCTCCAATTGACTCTCAACCTGCAGTTCTCCAAAAGTCTCTCCATCAATGGACTAAATTGAAGTTGCAATGCTGGGTACACAAAGATGGACTTCACTGGTCATGGGTAGAAGAAGCCCCACAGTTAGTACATGTCATCTGTTCTTCAGAATGAGAAAAATCTGTAAATATACAAACTTCAAGAGAATCGTTGATGCTTTATTGACAATCAGGGGTGGTCTGTATTGTTATAACAGTTGCTTTTCTGAGCTTCGCAGTAGGGGAAATTATGGCCATAGCCGATCACCAAATTAATGGGACAATATTTTACCTACTGTACTTACCTGTGTGTAATTTGGCATTGGATATTCACTGAACTGTGCTTATATGAAAATACTCTTGGGATAATGTAAATGCTCCATGTGGATAAACATCATATGACTGAAACATTAAGCTACATGGGTAAAGTCACCATCTGCTACACACAAGAAGAATACACCATTTTTATTTTACTTTCTTGAATGTAAAATTCCTAATTATTTTTTTCTTTATGCTATTACTTCTGAATAACAGTGTCTCGGTTTGACGGATTGCAAAGCGGAGACAAAAAAAGCGGTTTAGCTTTTCCCTCCCCCCCATGGAAAGGAGGAAAAAGGAGCCAAAAGTCAAAACGACACTGGTTGGGATTTTTAAAGAAAACTGTACATATATACAGCTTTAATAAACATAGAAAAAGGAAATAACAAACAAGGGCACAGGGAAAGGGGAATGAGTAATTGCAAAATAAATATATACAAAACCGAAAAGTCCGAAATTCCGAGAGAAGAATTCTCCACTGCCAGAAAGTCAGCAAAACTTCATCGCATTCCTCCGGTACTTCTGCAAGCGGCTCGGAACAGAACGCTGATAAGGACAAGGCCTCTACTCTCTCTCTCTCTCTCTCTCTCTGCCGCTTCTTCCAAGATCGCAGGCCAGACGGAAGAAGAAGAAAGCCCCAAGAAGAACCCGAACTTCCTGGTTCCTTCATACTTATGCACTTTCTAGCAGGATGTTTGGATATGGAACACAAAAAAACCCCACATCCTTCCGGAGACGGATCCTCATACAGGACAAAAGTCTCAAACCATGACAAACAGCTACAACAAAACAGTTACTAGAAGGTTAAATTAATAATAACTAACACATTCATCAATTAATATAACAAAAAGCAGTCAAAAATAATGAACTGAAAGAGAGGGGAAAAAGAGTTATATAAAATAAGCAAATGATGAAAAGTATAGCATAATAGAATTAAATAATGGCTATTATATAGTAATTTTGAGTTCAAGGTCTGGTTTTCAAGCTGTTCTTATGTCTAAGTGGTGCTCGTTCTCTGAATGCCAAGTCCAGTTTGTCTCAACAACTGTGGCAACTTTTCCCATTAATTTTCAGGTTTATGACAAAACTTGTAGGAAGTGGGCTAGGGCACTCATACCTAAAGCTAAGTATAAAAAACTGCAGAATGATCTCACAATTGTGTGTGTCTGCAAGCAGAGGGGATGTCAAAGCAAAGCAACTCACATTTAGAAAAATACCACTGATGTTCACAGACGGGATCATTAAATATTACTTGGCAAAGAGGTGGAAAAGGTGTTGTTGATAATTTTCTGAAAGCATAAACAATTGTGTAAGCAAATAGACTTCAAAATGCTTGTAAGAATGGGTGTCAAAAGAACCGAAATTGTTGTGCCATTCTTCAAGTCTATAATAGGTTGGGATTTTGGACTCAGTGCATGGTTCTAATTATTTTGTTCCCAGGAAAAACATAGAGGTTGAAGAGGTACTGAGAAAGGTAGCAAAGACAGGCAGGCATATAGACTGTTTTCCAACCTGGGAGAATTGAAATAGGCAGCTAAGCTGAAATCTTTGTCTTAAGAAAGAGGTGATAGGGGTGGTTATCATAGAATTCTCTAAAAATTCTGAATTTTAGGGAGAAATTGAGTAGGGCAAGATATTCACTGTTTTTTCAGTGCAATAACTTATTCATTAACTTGGTATGAGGACTTAATTGGTTTCTCATTGAAAGCATGACACTACTTAATTACATAAGAAAAAATTATAAAAACCTGTGCAATTAGTTAAAATGGTTTAGGGCTGCAGTTCTTCTCAATATCTCAGAAAAATGATTCCAGGTAAGTAAAAGGAAGATGCCACTAAAAATTATATGTAAAGCATATAAGCAAAAAACTAAAAGATAGGTGTGAAAGAGGTGTGGAAGACCTTCTAGGAGCTTGGAGGATTCACCCTAGAACCAGGTGTAGGACAGGGAGGGAAGACCAAGTGACTCTTGAAATTGATAGCTACAGATCCAGTGGAGTGGAAACATGGTGAAAAATATTCATTACCAGAGGATACCCTCTGTCTGGCTGCTGAGAAGTGGGAAGCCAGCATCAGAGCAAGCAGCGATGACTCAACTGATATAACTGAAAACTCGCATGCAAAAAGAACAGAATTTGCTGAAGAAATCTTGAAAAGTTGAGATCATCATCACTGGTGACAGCACCCAGGTAAAATAGTCTTACAAATTTGAATAAAATCCTCCTTGTTACCTTCCTTAAGAGATCTAAAAGATGGATTGTGTTTCTATTTGAGGAACAAGATGATTTGCAGAAAGATAGAGAAGCTGCGGAAGATAATCTACAGATGTGACCAAGTAACAGAAGTTAAGAAAAACATTTAAATTTTGTTGTCAGCTTCTGAGGGGGAACTGAAATATTTGATGTTTTATTGTACAAAGTTGGAAGCATCATGTAAATGTTTTAAATATAGATTTTAATTTCACTGATAAAATTTGTTGTCCCAAGATGCCTGATATCAGTAGGAATTTCCTTGTTAAGATAAGCACTAAATAAGCACTGTGCACATCCAAATATCCATAGCCACTTACTTTTTTTGAAGTGTACTTTTCACTTTTTTGGAGAGCTCTGAAGTTCCTTATCTACCAAGCACTCAAGGGTTCCTTCACTTCCTTCTTTGGAATGGATCTTTCAAGGTCCTTAATCAATATCTTTCCTCCTGCCAGTGTTTACAACCCTCTGTCATCTCATGGGTCAAGTAGGATGTCCTTCACTGAAGTGTCTCCAGGAAGGATGTCTCTAATGGACGCATTCCTTATGCTGCGCAGCAAACAGGAAGGCTCTCATGTATATATGGAAACATGCTGGCAGGCCACAGCGTTAGGAGGGGGAGACATAAATTCCACTGATGTCCCTTTTGGAGTCAGAGACCCAACTGATGCACTTGGGTGAAAAGACTTACTATAGCAAGATGTTCAACTGTATCTGGATGGTCTCAGGTAGCACTGTACTTGGCTCCCTGTCCACTTGTTCTTGTAAGCCTGTCCTGTGATTGGGAAAAATGTCTGAAGAACTGAGAAACAAAGCAGTCCCACAAAGGTCCAGCAGTGCTGCTAAGAGTTTATGTGCTCTGCCATGCTGTAGCAGCTTTACTAACAGCACTAGAGCAGCAATGATCATCAGTTAACATGCCAGTAGGGCTAACTGACATGGCTGACTGCTGTGCCCCATGGCTTCTACTTTGAAGATCACACTTACCCACCTGGGTGCAAAGGCAGAGTAAATCACCATGTAGACATACCTTAAACCTATGCAGAGAAGCATCACACTACCTTACACAGGAGAGATAATAGGATTATGTCTGCTTTCATGCAGTTATTGCCCTCTGGCATGAGCACATGTCAGCAGGAACCTTTGCAGCTCCACCATGTAGCTGTGATGCTGAAATTGCAGGCATTGTGCATGGGCAGGTACCTGCACTGGTACTGAAGATCAGCTGCAGCCTCCACGGTTGCAGTGGAGTGTTGCCGGCATAGCCTGGGATGCATGGGAAGTGTAAGCGGGCAGTGCTCTTGCATCCTTAGCCCTCTGCAGAGGTGCCAGAACTGGTTTGGCCCATGCTTGGTGGCTTTATAAGTGCTGCACCTTCAAAGTTAACTACCATGGTTTTGTTTCTGCTCAGTTCATAGCAAGAGGTATAGCTGGGTATTTGTAACTAGTTATGGCACATTTACATCTCACCCAGAACATAAACACTTCATTGTTTGCTGGCAGATCCCCACCTTTGGCATCCATCCTGCTGTATCACTCAGGCATGAACAATATAAAAGATGTTTATTAGTTGGTGAGGGACTGGGAGGGGACAAGGGGGAAACCAATGAGGTTAAAGATAGCAGGTTTGATTCTGTCATTTTTGGTGTGGAAGGACTTTTTATCCCAACTTATTTTTTCCTAAATTAATTTAGTTGGTGATACAGGGGTTGTAGTCCTATTGTAAACAATGAAAACTCCATTCAAGTCAATCCCAGCTTGAACAGCATCTAAATGAGCTCTTCTGCCTGGAATTCAGAGCAGAAGTTGTTTGCCTAAACACATGAACATTGTATTATTTATCCAAGAAGATTTTGTTTTAATAAATACAAGATATGAATTCAGAATTGACCACTCCTATGCTCACTGTCATGTGTCAAAGTCGAAATTTTATTTCTTTTCAAGCTGAAGATGCTTCTGGTTTGTGTGTTCCCAAGTGCTTTTTAAAATCAGAAAGTAATGATACCGCATAATTTTTTCTGATCTGGGCTATTGCCAAGTCAAATCTCAATTTCCATCAGGTTCTTTTAGTGTCTGCATCAGGAAGAATCATTAAAAAGCCAATCTAGTCTCCTCCTATTTTTTTTTAAATGTTAAACTTTATCTATTTTTACTGCTATTTAACTGTTAATAGCAGCCCTTTTTTGACAAGCCTGACTTATCAGCCCTATCAAAATGCAGTTTCTTGAGAGGGGAGGCTTCTCTGAGCTTAAAGACATTTCCAAGAGAAACTCATGAGCCTGGCTATGTATGAGGAGACTGTTGTTTTTACTTTTTAGTCTTCTCCTTTCTTTTGACTATACTCCTGTGGACAAGCACAGAGACACAGGACTGGGATGGACTTCTGTGCTGTCACGTCCAGGTCACTGTGGCACCCTGTCATACAGACACTGTGAGATTAACATGTGTTATCACAGAGAGGTGGAATCTACAGGAGGGAATGGGAAACTTTAGAAAAGGTTTGAAACAGCACTTTTGACTGTGCAGCTGGTCTGGTTGTGATGTGTCCCGGTATAAATCAATAGTAATTTAATGGAGTCAGGTGGAGTTGCTCCAGAATGACAGCAGTTTAAGTGAGAAGAGCAAATTTTGAAAAGAGTGTTTGCTTCCCTCTTCCTCCACAGACTTACATGTTTTAACCATTAAGGATGGTGACACAAGGGAGAAAACTCCCTCCATCACAATCAGCAAGCACTCCAAATTGAAACAAACCACTCGGAGCCAGATATCATGAAATAAGACAGCCGTGAGTTCAACAGGACATTTCCCTCATGCTCCCACAACCTGCCTCTGGCTGAGGCACTCCCTGTGCTCAGCCACTCTCGGCAGCTTTTGCGGTTGTTTGAGTCAGCTGCTTTTTCGCTGTTCTCCCAGCATTGCAAGGTGTCCCAGGAACACACAAACTCTCTAAACAAATGCTACATGAGGGGTGTCTGGCAAGTGGGAGGGGAGCACTCCCACTGCACCCAGTACCATCCAGAGAATACCCCAAGGTGATGGACACAATGCCTAGTGACCGCCTTCCACGTGTGTTCTCATCTTTGCTGATCATTATGATGCCCGTGTATAAATAGTAGCTCTCCCTTTTTATATCCTTCTCCTGCCTGATTCACTCGATGATGCAGCTTCAGTGATGTTTGACTCGCTGCCATGGTGATTGCAAAACGAGGGTTTCATAAACATTGGATTGAGACATCTGAATGAATCAGGCTGCAGGAGGAGGGTGGCCAAGCCCTGCGAGAGAGCTGCACCTGAGCCAGCCTTGGCCCCTGTCCCCATATGAAGGAAATGAGCAGAGGGTTGATGTGACATTCATAAGGAGCAAGAAAAGAGCAAACCCATTGGGAATAATAGGAGAGCACTGTACGTGGGGACAAGTCTGCTAGGAAAAATGTCTGTATCGGGGGTATGAGTCAAAGATAGGGTTGGGAGGTCTGCTAACAAACACTGAGAAAACACTCTAAACATCAATTTTACTTTCTTTTGTAGAGAAGAATTAAATGGAAACTGCAGCAGAACTGGGAGCCAGATTAAGCAGAAGTAAAATCTTATAATAAGACAGAAACAGAGGAAACCAGAGAAATCAAAAAGAAAAGGAGAATGTGAAAGGCTGACCACTGGGCTGGAAGTGTCTTTTGTTGCTGTGTTGTGTACATGCTTCTGCTCTGAGTCCAATTACACTAACTTTTAACCATCTAGTTGTAATGGGAAAATCTGGAGCTATGTCTGAACGGTATGGGGAACCTCAGAGTGTGACCCACAAAACATGGTGTAGTCAGTAGAAGGACCTGCTGGCTATAGAATGATTGAGGACAAAGGTAAGGATTCAATTCCTCTTCTTCGCTGGATTTGAAGCACTCTGAATAGATCCTGCTTTTCTCTAGTTGGACACCACAACCCATGGCTTTTCTTTAAAAATTTAGAATCATAGAATTTTTTGGTTGGAAAAGTCCAAGTTATCCAGTCAGTTATCCAGTCAGTTCGCTGTGCTTCTATGCACAACTGTGCTGGGTGTGAGACAAATATTCCAGAAGTCTTACCATATTTCAAGGCTATTTGCATATTTTACATGAAGAAACCTCTGAATTAAATTATAGAGAAGCCCTTAAAGTGAGGATTTCCTCATTTTTAGGGAGGAATGTCCTAAATCACTAGTATAGACTAAATTATTCTTTGTATTATTTCTGTATATTGATGATATCCCCCTGTAAACAAGACCCAGGCTGTGGCCAAAACCCAACATCTGTATTTCTATGTTATTTATGAATGTTTGAATTTTGCATATAATCCCTTGACTCATGATAAGTAAACTATGAGTATACACTCACTTCTTTACCATCCCACTGATACTGACAATCAGTTCATAACATCACATGTCATGCTCTAATAGCAACCACAAAATCCCACCCAAGATAATCACCTACTCTTGCTGGACTATGAGGAGTTTTTCCCAGGTCTTCCATTATGTTAAGTCTACTGAGTGTCAAGCCAGCTTCCTAAAAACATGTTAATATTTCCTTCAAGATTGTGGTTTTTCAGTATAGTTCATGAAAAGGAACTCAGAAACCCATCGCTTTAAGGGGTGAGGTCTGTGTTTTGTTGCTCAAAAGCTGTGTATTAGATTTTCTGAACGCTGGAAGTTACTACAGCTACTGCTGGGAATTCCCATCAACCTCTTACAGTCACCCATGAACACGTATTAATTTTTTCCTTTAATTCAAATAAAAGTTAATCATTGTGGTCACCATATGCTCTCCATAAAGGATTTTATGAACGCATCAGGGTCCTGATACTTCATTTTATTGGACTAAGGTTAATTTAGTCTGTAGATCTTATATACTTGCTTCCCTACAAGGACTGCTGAGATTAATTTACCATTAGTAAGACTAGTTGGGAACAAAATTGGAAAATAAGCTAATAGACAAATTGGAAACACAGTCCTTAAGGTGAAGTGCTTCACTTTGTAGCATGTATCACCATGGCAAATGATGACAGAAGTAAGCACTCATAGAAATGGACTTAAGGAGAGCAGACAAATAGCTTTATCAGCCAGACTGCTTTCCTTGAAAAGTAGTTATGACCACTCCTTTTCTTACTTGTTGCTAAGTGAGAATTTGTAGTGAGTTTTGACATACATAAACAGGCTGATGTTTGATGCTATTGGTCTTGTGTGCAGTGTACCAACTAGGGCTGGGACTCTGACCCAGACAAGCCAGAACAGCTAAACATGGCTCACCTCTTGAAAGGTCACTTTCCATGTCTGTTCTGGGACATTATCCATGGAAAGAGAACTGTGTCATCGTGTAGCCTCTTTGGATGTGATGAAGGCAGCAGAAAGTTATCCCCAAACATTGCAAAACAGGAAAAAGCTGAGCTGAAGTGCTTAAGACAGCCTATCAGAAGTCACACAGGTTTATTTGAAAGAATTAGAGCACTCCTAGAAAAACAGATTATTCAAGAACATTAATAAGTGTCTTGCTTTGTGTGGCCTAAGGATTCAAATGAACATTTGTACGGAGAGCTTCTATCTTTCATTACAGCATTGGCTATGGCTGGAAAAATAGATATTATTTTGTATACACAGGCCTTCAAATCTAAAATACAAGCCTCTATATTTGTCTGGTCATGCAGAAAGGTAATGTGAGCCTTATCAATTAGAGCTATGAACTCAGAGGGTTTTTTTAGTTCATAAAAATTTTGCCTTGAAGAAAGTATTCTGCTTTCGAAAGAGAAGTAGTCGGTGCTATGCGTGTGTAGCTAATGTTTGAAATAGGAAGATTTAGGGTTTATATCCATTAGGAGAGATGGGAAAAAAGCAGCTTTTGAACAAGGAATTATTCTAAAGGCTGTTGTATAGGACAGTATACAGGCATTTAGTTTAGAAGCATTTCACATATGTGGGTAAACATTCACTGTACCTTATAGACTGCCTTTTATTATAGCATTTTTGATAAAATTTTTATGTGATATATCTTGATTCCAGTGCTTTCTGAAGACCAACTCTCCTGAGGAGAAATGTGGAAGTCAGACCGGTTTTTCAGAACACCTCTGTTTTCTTGTAAGGGAGATGAAGACCAGTCCAAGCATTACACCATGCTGTTTCTGATCACCCCCATTGCTGGTCCTGAACCCTAATTCTTTGGTTCACCAGCTGAATGTCAGCTTCATCAATGAATTTGTGCCAGGCTCGCCAGCCCCTTGGGGACTGTCATTCCCACAGCTGGAGACATGTGCCCTTATTTGAATACATCTGGATTACAGCAAGTCGATAATAACCAGGAAGATTCATTCTCCAGATTAGTTCTGGTTGCCAGCCAAAACTTCAAAAGATACAGGTATTTGGCTAGATTCTCAGTTGCATTCACATCCCTTTATTCTGCTGTCATTTCACTTTATACTGTTGGGTGATGTAAATGAGAATCAGGCCCTTGGCCATTATAAATCTATGGTATACATCAAAACACGGGGAATGGTAACCGGAGGCCTTGGCAATTAGTGTTGTGACTCTGTAATCTGTTTCTTTGTTCATACTTCACAGTGTGTGATTCTTCAGATCCTGTCCAACCAACACCTCAGCCAAGTATTGGCTTGACACACGTTTGTATTTGGGATCCAAAAGCTGCTGACTTTCAATGTGACTCTTCTGCAGACACTCTTTAATCTTAATTCTATTCTTTCTTCTTCCAAAAATGCCTGAACCTGGAACATATCCACATCAGAGATTCAATTATACGTATTGTACTTAACCCCCTACTCCTCTCTCCCAAAGCCCTGAATGCCCACGTCTGACTTAACACACAGCATGATTAAAAATTCTTGCTTTAATTACCCTAACCTTGTGAACATGCAATGTAGCATCTTCCTACTCTTTTTAAAATATGATATCTTTACCTTTCCAATATTTTCAAAGGCCATGGGATAGTAGCAGAAATCCTCTTCTCTCAGCTGGAAAAAGTAGTATTTTTTAATTTTAGAGAAAAATATGTCTTTGGAACACAATGCCATCACATCCAAAGGGACTAAAATATATTTTAAATGAAACTGTCCTGTCCTGTAAACCATACACCAGGAAAACAACTGACATTTATTAGCATTCTACTTCAATCCAGTATCACCTTGAATTTGTATTTGTTTATGTCTTACATACTATTAAGTTATGCTGAAAAATTAAAACCCATATTCATAGACTACTGCTTACTTTTCTAGTGATATTTGTGCCCAAACGGAATTCAGGCAGACCATTCCAGATGTTCTCACATGGTCTTTGACAGACCCACCAGTGGTTTGTTGGTGCCTGCAGCGGTCTGGCTCACTGTCTTTAGCACTGAAACGACTCCATAGTGTAATCAAGGAAAAACAATGTAAGAATGAGCTAAGATAATTTTATATTTACTCCTGTCTTGTTACAATGGGAAGGATAATCCTTGTCTTTCTATCCACCTTGGAAAGGGGCAGAAAATCTTCTAAAATAGGATTATGGCCCTTCAGAGCTGAGGCTCCGGATGTCTAGGTAAGCAGCCATCTGCAGCTCCCTCTGTACCCTGTCCCAGTGCTGCAATGTTTGGATCATCAGGGGTGTGTTGGTTCAGTGAAACTCTCTTCCTTCTTCAGCTGGCATTTTTGGGAGTCCCAAACTGTGGATTCCTCCCTATCCAAATGGAAGGGTGGCATGCTTGTGGCCATGACTTGTACACCATGTCCTCTGATGTTTAAAAACCTTAACTCCTAGGATACTGCCAATCCTGGCTGTGAATATAATGTCATTCTTGGGCAGGACAAAGGGTAATCCAGATGGCATGGGAGAGCATACATCCTTCTGGATCCCACCAACCACACATTTCCTAGCACACAAGTCTCCTCACATCAGTGGGAGTTTAGGTCTTGAAAGGCTTAATACCTAGGGCTGGCAAATATGATTACGAGACAAAGTGCTATGGCCTCTGAAGACAGGCTTGTGTGCTCTGAGAAGGCAGAAACACATTACAGACAAGAGACAATGGTAGAGAAAAATTGTGTGGAGCTCACACCTGCAGTGCATGTGAATGAAGCCTTTGCTGGGGTTCAGGTAGGAGCGCTGAGCCTCAGGTGAGTGAAATTCAACAGCATTAGAATGATGGGCTGAAACCCATAGGAATCAATGGCAATCTTTGATGTATTTTATTTTTTTCCAGTGTTTGGATTACTTCTATGTGTTAAAACTTATCCTGGAGCAACAGAAGGAAAGTTATCCTTCTTCACAGAAGGAAAGTTTCCTTTTTTGCAGCCCCTCTTTGTTGGCAGATGAAAACAAATTGGATTTATAGCTCTCACTAAAGGTGGCAGAGAAGCCAAGTGATTTGAAAGGGAATAGCAGAATAACTCGCACAAAGAAATGCTCTTAATTAAAAAAAATGTTTTGAAGTACTGCATAAAGAACCATTAATTTTTGCCCCAGCAATTATGTGATATTATATCCGTATGGAACTTATTTGCTGTCACTTCAAGTCTATGGTAGGTAATTTGCTCTAGGCGTTGTTGGGTTTTTTTCCTCTTTTTTTTTTAGAAGGAATAAATTAAACTAGCTCAAGAAGAGGAATTTTTCTATTTCCTGTTAATTTTCTTCTTCCTTTTTTTATCTTTTTTTTTTTTTCTCTTTTAAGATAGAGGTTTCTAATGACCATGTTTGGCCCTGTACATCCTCCCACCTGTTCCCTTACAAAGCTCCTGCCAACAAACTGTTTTGTAACGCCAAATAGTAACTCACTGTGAATTAGGTCAGAGCAGTTGTTGTGGTGTCTCTACCTTCCCTGATTTGAACTATGTTTTCCTAAGTATAACACTTTTTCTCCCGGAGGACACAGCAGAAACTCATGCAACTCTAGGCAGAGCAGACTGCTCCACGCTGCAGCTGCAATGGAATGCAGAATGGTGATACATGTCAAAACCTTCTTGATTCTTCCTCTCTGTCCACAGGCCAAAGCAGATAAATGTAACAGCTTCTATGGGCCCTGCATGTCCCAACAAAATTCCTAAGGTAATTTACAGACTTTTATGTCCTCCATTGTATTCATAGGGCTAATCACATGGGGTTTTTATCCCTATTAGCCAAAAAAGCAGCTTTCAAAGGTGGGGATCCCAAGGGCGGTAGCAGCTAATAGAAGAAATTGCTGGGTTTGCTAGTAGGTATACTGACCTTTAGACTTTGAAGTGTCCTCTAAAACACGCACATTTATTTTTGACCTACAGGTGTATTCACATATGGAGAATGCTATGAGGGGACATGGGGAGCAGACACTCTAGGAAAGTGTCCAGTTGCATTTAAACACTTTTAAAATTGAAAATTCACTATATGGCTCCAAAGTATTTAATAAATCAACCAACTGCATGCTTTTATATTTCTTCCTCCACCTGGCTCAATGCAAGCGATACTGGTTTTGTTTTTCACTGGGAACTTCTAGTCCCTGTAAGACGTATATGTATTCTTTCATTAGAGCTGCCTGCACAGGACTGACATGGGTTATAACCTGACCGAGGTCTCCAGCTACTTATTTGGGTTTGTGCCTCTCTATCTGAAGGGTTGAATAACTCTCAAGAGTTCTGGTAGCCATTATCTGAGAGCGGCGATGCCTAAGGTATCCCTGGCAGAGCCCCTTCAATGGCAGCAACCTTGTAAGATCATTGCCTCTTTTCAGCTGGTGCAGAGAAGAAGGAAGATTTAGAAAACCAGGGGGTTTGCTTTTTTTTTTTTGTGGTTGTTAGAAGTAAACCTGAGTTTTACCCAAGTTAGATCTTCCTGCACTTCTGCACTGTATTTCTCTGGGTTCTAGTTTTCTGGGAAACTTGTCATCACTTTTATTCATTGGCTAGGTTAAAAATTTCAGTGCAAGTGCAAAGGCGAATCCTGTTCCCAAACAATTGAGCCATTGTCAAGATGAAGATGGGTGTAAGGCACTCATCAGAAAACAGCCTCAGCAGAACCTAAACCAGAGTGTTTTCAGTACAGTGCGAATCTGAATATGATATACTTGTCTGATCCAAGCTGACTGAAATAAGAGAACATGATGCTTATCTGAAAGAAGAAGGAAAGGGATACTTACTTTTAATACAGATTTGTCAAACTGTCACAAATTAATTAAGACTGGTTTGATAGCAGGCTTTAAGGAATAAAAGTGCATTTGAGCATCTTGCTTTTTTAATAAAGCTGTCCTGTGTTATATAGTACCAAGCAATTTGGGGAACTGTGGTCTGGGCAAAACCAGAGTATGTCCTTAGATAAAGATCTGTACTCAGAAAATGACTGACAACAGCTTGCTGTCAATGTGCTTTCAGTGGGGCTCCAAACTTCTGTCTGTCGTGGATCTAGTACTATTCAGCGTTTTCATAGACTATTGTACTCTGCTTGGAATTCACCTTCCAAATTTGTAATTTATTAATAATAAACATATTGTTTCACAGACAGCTGTTAACCAGCAACCAGTTGCGTTGCTGGCTGGAAAGTGAATCTGCTGTGTTGAAGGGTCTGTCCCCCATGTGCTGGCACAAGTGCGGAGGAGTTCCTGAGGTGCAAATTCTCTCTAGGAGAGTGTGGAAGCAGAAAACCTCATGAAAATGGTTT
Source organism: Aegotheles bennettii (assembly GCA_013398125.1). Taxonomy (NCBI): domain Eukaryota; kingdom Metazoa; phylum Chordata; class Aves; order Caprimulgiformes; family Aegothelidae; genus Aegotheles; species Aegotheles bennettii. The sequence continues at coordinate 257,780 of VZRW01010749.1, forward strand.
GCAAAGTCAACAGTCTTGGAACGTTTTCTATCTTGCTCTCTCTTATTCCTCCCATTTTATTTTTCTCTTCCAAAGATACTTCCTGCTGGTGGCAAGAGTGATGGTGCTTGCCCAGCACTCTGGAGCCCTGCAACTTTGCACCTTGGAGCCTTTTGCCCTTCCAAAAAGACCCTCCCTTTGCCCTTTGCTTCTATCATGTATTATCCCCTTCCTTCAGAATATCAGTTTTCTTCCACTTTGTCACTCCCTACCTTAAGCAGTATCTAAATTACCTAGCTATTTTGGCTTGTTTTTTTTCTATTTATATTTTCTTTTCACTATTCCATGTTGCTTTTAGCTTTTTGTTCAGACCTCTGAAATAGGTGACATAAAAACTTCTCCCCATGAGCTTTTCATGCTGGCATAATGCAGAAAAATCCAGTTATCATGAGTCTGCTTTATGAGAGGTGTAGTTTTATGCTAGATTTCTTTATTACTTTCTAGCGGAAGTTTTAAAGAGAGAGGACTAGAGTCTCAAGAGAATTTTGATGTTGCAATTCAGTAATATCTGATTTTAGGTACCTTATTGCATTTAAGGTGGTTAATACACAGTAAAGGCAGTTTCAGTGGTTTCTATATATGCATGGGAAAAATTCTGAGACCAAAAGTGAGAGTACAGAAGTCTAATCTATTTTGAAATTCTATTGTTGGAAGGGCTAACGTGGAACATGTTCAGCTGATTGCAAGAATTCATCCTTGTTTGCTTTTCACTGTCTTCTCAGTCCAATGCTCAGGCCTCTTCACTTACAGGGAATACAAGAAGATAAGTTGTCCTATAAACAATCACCTCAAATTAGATGCCCAAATCCTTTTTCCAAGGATCAAAAATTTTATCTCCACTCATAGCTGGAAGTGGACTACTTGACTTGTTGAGGTTATTTCCATTTCTGTAAGCATGTAGAAAACTGGGAAGACAGTCAGGTTTTCTAAATAATAATTAGATGCAGAAATGGTCCCTTCCCCCTTGTTTTCTTCAACCTCCTTGTTTCAGGAGCCTCTCTCTTAACTTCCTGAAATACTCCATAAAGTACGAGGTTCCAGACACTCAGTATTCTGGTAAAGTTGTTCCAAGTTTGTATGACATGCTTTGCAATTTGGGAACCAAGAAGTAAGGCGTTGTGATTGTGACTCTGCCTTAAGAAATTCAGCTTAATTTTTTTCTTAGTAGTCACCAGCAAGGTGCCAGCAAGGCCCTGTTCTTGCACAAAACTTACAATATTAGGGTCCCTGCAGCAGAGACTAGACTAGATTTTCACAACACCTGGTAAATAAGCCAAATGCAACACTACACAATCATACTCATTCCCAGCTGTATACTTAGTCCTGAGCTGATGAATGTGATGAATGTCTAAGTGGAGTACCCTGTGCAGAGAAAAGTCCTACATCAAGCTCCTACAGCCATTCACATCACGGCATGTCAATTTTTTATTTTTTTGGGCCAAGGGAAACTTTTTGCCTTCCCGACTTCTGTATTCTGTATGAGTGCACTAACTGCTAAACAGGGAGGTTTAAATGCAGCTTGGATGCACTGATCTGATTTGGCCTCACTCTGTGATTGCTGAAAGAATTCTTCTTCTACTGATGTTGTTGGGGCTTACATGTGAGATAAATGCCAAGGGCATTGTAGGTGTCAAATAGAAGCATAACCTTAGGCATCTCCAGCATGTTGGCAAGAACTGGGAGAATAAAGACGGCAACAGAGCTATTCTGGGATGCTGTGAATATTAGTGACTTCCAGGAGCAGGCAGCCACCTATGAGCCTTCCTATGTGTAACCTATGCTGTATATTAAAGACAAAAAAAAAAAAAAAAAGAGCTGATTCTGACATAATTCACACTTATTTCCCCTTATTTCCCTCAAATTAATTCCTTGGGCTATACTGAAATTACCAGAATGAGGCATAAAGAAAGAAGGCTGAAAACAGAGTGTAAAATTTGTGATGGCAAGGGTGGGTGGTGTTACTGACCATCAGCATACTTAAGGGAAATGCTGGGAGCTTGGTCCATTGGTCCTCTTACAAGCACAAAGACTAAACATACCGTGCTAAGTGATCTTTAGAGAACTCTGTACTGTCTGGGAGAGGAAGGAGGTGGAAAAAAGGCTTTTTCCACCATTAGTTTCTATGACGACATTTATTTTACAGTAAAACTTCACAATGCCAACTACTGTAAGTGATGTGTTCTTGATGGGGTGATCTCTCTGTCCTATCCTTGGTTGCTTTAAGTTAGAGTTCAAGCAATGTTTCATAGCTATAGGATGAAAGCTGGACATGTTGCCCAAGGGATGTGCCATTCCCACGCTGGCAAATGAGGTGTAAGCCAAGAGTGACGACTCTCACCCTGTCTCTCTGCCTAGATTCCTTTTTGTTCTTGCTCATAACCCAGGGAACAAAGACTGTGCTTTCCATTTCTACTTCTGGCTAATTTTCACTCCTCCAAGCAGAAATTTGCTGCTTTTCTCCCTGTGTTCAACTAAAGGAAAAGTGGAATATAGTAGTGGTAAAACCCATCACAAATTTGATATGTATTTCAATTTCTTTTTTTTAATTTCAACCTGGGTGAACTTAGTTATCCTTTGGAATTGGCAAGAGGTTAAAAACTGGGGAGAGACAGATGGGAAGTGTGATGGTATCAGCCTTTTTCTCTTAGAAAACTGAACTTAGAAACAGTATAGCAAATGAAAATAGGAAGAAGCCAACTAATTTGTGTTTTCCTAGTGCTTGTTCTGTTACAGACAGCTGGCAAAGGCTGCATAGTGCTTGAAAAGTCTCTTATTTTATAAAGTACCTATCATTTATATGGTGAATAAGATTATGTGTTAACATACTTGTATGTCATTTTCCATTCTCTTTCTAAAAATCACAAAAAATAACATGTATTTAAAATTCTTGAATTAAAAAAAGAAAACACGAGAGAGCACATAAAAATGAAATAAAGAAACTTTAATGACAAGTTTCTTACAATATTTATAGGATTTTCTAATAACCAGGAAGGCAGGAAATAACTTAAGACAGAGATTTCTCCTTCTGTGCCTGACTCCTCCCAGGGTTTGAATCCCTCATAACATCTCTGGAGCTCACCCATATGAGAAACAGCTGCAGTTTAACTGTGCGAATGCTGCACTCTCTGTAGCTGAAAAGTGGGTTTTGATTAACTGCTGGGGAAAAAGGAAAGAGAAAAAAAATCACCATTTTAACTACTGTTATTAAAACTCAATATCAGGAAATATTCTAGCAGAACAACTTAACTCATGGAAATAAGAGGAAGTATGTCAAATTTCATATTTAATTGTTTTTATGCTGATTATAGGCAAGGTACACTCCAAATAGTGTTCTACAGGTTCAGTATACAACATATTAATGAGCAAGTATGAGCAGTCTGTGCCTTGGTTAAGACACTTAGAAATGCAAAAGATGGCAATGAAAATCTAACTCAGAAATCATACTGTTTCACAGGTCGCCTTGTAGGTAACACTTAAATAAAGAGCCACTTTAACAATGCTTGCCCAGAAAAAGCTTTATTATTCCAGAAAGGTAATTCTACAACATGGCTGGTTAATAATACACTTCAAGGAAGACTAAAAAAAAAGTACAGGGAGTCTAAAAATGTGTGTCATCTTAAAAGCAGAGGTGTCATATCCACAATATTTTTAGTGATACAAAAGTGTGTGTTATCTGCCAGCAAGCTCTGTAAAGCGTGCACATGTTGGGGGTTGTACAACAGGACTTCATTGTGGAGATTCAAACAAATTTAGCCACACATATTTAGGGATTTAGAGGGCTGGATGCTTAGGATTTTGTTGGGCTCCCTCAACAGTTTTAAAAGCATATACCTGTAATAATGAATCTTAAGGAAGTTGTCTGGAACAAGATATTCTTAAAATGCTAAAAGGTTCCCCTAAAATATATTGTTTTGATGGATCAACAAATAACTGCTATCAGTGAACTCATGTGCAATGAGTACACCAATGGCATCTTTTGTGGGAGAGTCCTGAAACAGGCAGCTAAAGACGGTATGAATTGGTCCACTGTATAAAAAATGTGGAAGCACAGAAAAGAGGGAAATTGGATATTTTATGTACTTGGTGCCCTTTCTAGAGATACAAAGGTCTTATTTTTTCTTGATTCCATCTGAAATGTACTGTCAATTCGACTGATTTTATCACAAATAAAGAAACTTTCAAATTGCCATATTTATTTCTATACTTACAGTTTAAATAAAACCTACTTATAATCTACAGCTAGAAATACATCTAAAAATTCATAATAAGGCCTTTAGGGTTTCTCTTTTATAAATAGTGTGTTGGTCACTCACAGAATTTGCTAATACAATTTTATATCCTCATATATTTGATATGTTTTTCTCCATACTTTCTAGGTCTTGCTCTTGCACCCACTTCTGCAACCATTTCAAGAGACAGCTTGCCACAGGAATAAGGCTCCATCCATACTCTTTAATGCAGTGGGGCAGCACTCTATTCCTGAGCAGTTCAGCAGCTCTCTGAAGAAGAGGGTGCTACTGATTTTGGGTTGTTTCAGCCAGCTGATTGCTGTGGTCTAGTTCTTCTACTGTGAATGTCATCCAGAGGTTTCTGGGCTGTGTGTAGCCTGGAGGCTGTGGTTGACTGCACTTAGCTAGTGCTGCTGGATCATCGGAAACCAAATTACTAGACAGTCTGATTGTACTGTGTTCCAGGCTAATACTGGACGCCAGTGGCATGCATTTCTGTGTCTGGAAACCATTTTTTCAAATGGGAAAGGGGCACTAGATGTTTAACTGTTTGATAAAAAAGAGGTGACAGAAATATTTTCTCAAGAAATTAAAAGAGAGAAGGAAAAGGGGAAATCAACAGGCTGAGAGTTCCCTAATCATCCCTGGCACGGGTATATGTAACAAAGAATACATGAAAACATAATGATAGGTAACTGGATCCACCTTAATGAGGGGTCAGGATGAGAGACTTTTTTCAAAAGAGAAACTGGGATTAGGCAAAAAAGTTAAATAGAAGTAACCAAGAGACTGTTAATTTTTTCCCCTTATTGGCAGTAATCTGTCAAGTGAAGGTTGTAAACACAAATCATCCAAAAGTGGAAGGAGGGTCGGAAGCACATTATGCCACCAACTTGGCTAAATCATCACAGAATCACAGAATCACAGAATTCTAGGGTTGGAAGGGACCTTGAAGGATCATCTAGTCCAACCCCCCTGCCAGAGCAGGGTCACCTAGAGTCCATCACACAGGAACGCATCCAGGCGGGGTTTGAATGTCTCCAGTGAAGGAGACTCCACAACCTCTCTGGGCAGCCTGTTCCAGTGCTCCGTCACTCTCACAGTGAAAAAGTTTTTCCTGATATTCACATGGAACCTCCTATGCTCCAGTTTGCAACGATTGCCCCTTGAGCTCTTTGTTGACCTCAATTACAAGACAGAATCATACAAAACCCAGAAACTTGGTCAGGCAAAAAATAAATTAAAAAAGAGAAGGGAAGGGAGGGACAAAACCAGAAAGGCACAGAACTGAGATGCAACTAAGAGACATAAGGAATCATTCTGTGTGAGCTCTGGGAGCAGAAGAAAGACAAAGCAAAGAGCAATTCTGCTGTTCTACAGAGGGAGGTATAGAGATGGCTCAGATATTTAATGCTTTATGGTTTCTGTCATGAGGTCAGCTGCAAGCAGACTGCTGGTAGAACAGCAAATAATAACAAATGTCGGAGCCTATAACAAAGCAGCAGGAGGAGAGTAAATACTATGCCTGGAGTTCATTGGAAATAGTATCAGGACAGTTAAGAAAACCCAGGGAAAAAAAACAAATCCAAACAATGGGGCCAAAAATTGAGTTTATGTTTAAACAAGAAGAGAAAGATTATGGAATTGTGGACCAGTCAACTGACATTCAATTTCTAGAAAAAATCTGGAAAAATGATCCAAACATTTGTAAAAACTTCGCAGTCTGAAGAAAGAAAAATTGAAGACAATACAGTTTTGTTGGGAATGAAACATTTAAAGAACAATATTACACTTTTCCTTCCTCAACAAACAGGTCTGGAGAAGCTGATAATCCCACATATCTTGATTTTATTAAAGTTTTTACTTTTGTGAAAGCTAGGTAAAAACATGTTCTTTGTGAAGCAGCTATAAGATGGATGCCAAGCTGGTTATAAAATTGGATCCTAGAAAAATTTACAAATTGTTAATTATTAGAATGTAAGGCTGTTATTCAATAGTTCCTATAGGAGTCTGTCCTGGGTCTATTTCTGTTCAATATTTTCATTAATGACATAGATGACAGAATAGAGGTTAGTCTTTATAAATTCACAGAGGGCATGGTGCCACAATGATCCAAGAAAACCAAAAATAAAAAAAAAAATGAGGAGCAATTTTCATGCAGTATATTCAAATTGAAACAATCAATTGCATAAGAAGTGTATGGAACAACTCATTAGCTAGTGGCTCTTTAGAAGAGGATCTGAGGTTATAGAAGGTCATGTTTTCTGTAATTAAAAAATCTCAGTGTTGCAAAGCCCTCTGAACACTACATTAGGCTCAACAAACAGCATAAACAGCCTATAAACACATGAAGTAATCCTTCCTCTGTACTCAATGTTGGAAAAGCCTTGGCTGGATCGTTGTGTTCAGTTGGAGGCTTCTCACTTTAATAATTTGAGCAGTCCAGAGTCATTAAAGGTCTAAAGAACATAATGAGAGGAATGGAAAAAAACCCTGCTGTTAAGCATGAAGAAGAAAAGATTGTGGGGGAATATCCAAACATTTTCAAGTATTCAAGGAAAAGAAAGTTCAGACTTCTGAGATAAAGATAATTAAACACTGAGATAACTTTACTAAAGAGACAGTGGAGTTTTCATCCTGAAGGGATTTTAGGTATGTTTTAGACAGACATATCAGAAAAGCCAAAGAGATAACTAATGCAACTGTTATGGGAGGGAATGGACTAGATAGCCTATTGGGAACCCTCCCATAGTGAAGTTCCAGGGCTTGGAAACTTGCTGATTATGTCCTTTTGTTATATAAATCTGAAAACTGGCTGAGCATTGAAAACAAGGGTAAAATCTTTGTCATAGAGTCAGTCATTAGGAGAAAGTAACCTGATTTTTTTGGGTGTGTTGGTGGCTCACTATTGGCTGTCACGTCAAATGAAACTTTTTCAGTGAGCTGGAGAGCCACCATTCTGCAATCCGCCTCTAATGCATTGGTCTATGACAGTATATCTTGGACTGAGATGGTGAAGGAGCTAATTTTAGGATTGCTTGGTTTGTCAGTGTAAATGTTTTGGTTTTTATTGTTCTCCAGTTCTCTAAGATCTGGAAAATGTTTGTTTGTTTTTGTTGTTTGTTTGTTTGTTTTTAATAAAGTGGGTTTTTTCCAAAATTTTTAGGCAACTAGCTTTATCTTGAAGGAATAAAGTTTGGTTGAAAAACTCAACCAGCTGATGTAATGGAACAGTAATTCCATTATGTCTTTTCATGCACATAAAAATGTAATTTAGAACGTGATTACAGAAAGATCACAATCATATTGGCCAAATTATCCTACTTCTATTCCCTCCCTTACAAAACTTCCTGGCCAGTTCACTCTCATTTGGGAGCCTGCAGACATGGCAGACACAAGACTGCAATACTGAATGGGTCAGTAAACCTGGCCTCTTGCTCCAACACCCTTTGCATTTCTGTAAGGGGACCACTGCAACCCCGTCCAGTCTTTCTGTCTCTTACACAGAAAACACAAACACAGGAAATTTGTAATCTTATTTCTAGGCTTCCCAGGTGTACTCTTTTATGAAAAGGCCATCCTTAGAGTGAATCCAGAACTAGTTACTTCTCAAGTAAATGAAGTGAAATGCTGGCTTTATTGAAAGAAAAAGCAGTTTTTGTCTTGACACTTACGGAATCAGGATAAAAGAATTCCTTCTCTTTTAGAATTAAAATACCCTGTTTAATGTTGTTTCTACAGCGAGAACAGTCTTTTTATTAAATTCTGTGGGATCATTCGTTTTACATTCCTCTAACATACCCCAGGGTTTTCAGTCAGAATTGAACATGTGGCTTCTGTCCCAAAGACCTTTCAGTCACAAGTGACAGAAATACACAAGTGGGAAAAGAGGGACGGGAAGAAAAAAAGAGAGAGCATCACTCACAAGCAAAAGAACCAAAGCAGAGGTGTGCAAACGTCCAAAGGATTGTACCTCTATAATTAATAGTTATTACTGTAGTAATCAATTTTTAATTAATTTTCTAATTGCATTTAACATTGCTAATATTCTTACTACATTTAATTTCTGCTAGAATTAGATACAATAAATTTGCCTATTGAATTCCAGAATTCCTAATTTACCCATAGATTTTATCAGTCCCACCTTGCCATTTCTGTTTAATATGGTTTGCCCCTCACCCACTGGCCGAGGGGATTTTTCCTGAGGCATTTCTATTATCACAACTTCTCTATTAATGTAAAATCACCCTTATCCCATAGAAGTTTGCAGTAAAATAAAATATCAGAAGTATTTACAAATCCAAACAGATACAACATTGTTGCTAATGTCTTGGGAAGAGTGAAACTACATGAAGAGAAAATGGTGTACCCTCCACTCCCTAACACTTAGATTAGCTTGGAGGTCTCTTTTGGTGGTATCCAGCTGAAAAGCTGCTGTGATACTTCTTCACCTTTTTCACTGACTCCTCATCTTTGCTTTCTTGGAAGATGATAGAAGACGATAGCAGCTTGGATCTCATGTTTTCTTTTAAGTGTCTCATTTGGGGATTTCTTCTGATTCAAAATTTCTTCCCTCCTCCTTGTTCATAATTTCTTCATTTCTCATTCAGTCAGGAAGTGCTGAAGCACTATGTCTCCCACCTATAGTGTTGGAAATGCAATGTCTCCCATGGATGACTCCCATGGCTACAACCTAAATTGCTTGTCAAGTTGTTGTAAGATCAACTTGTCTTTTAGGTGAGGCAATGTTAAAATTCCAAAACAGTGTTTTTTTCATGCAGAGCAAGCTGTAGATTGCATACAAAGGCTGAACTTACTAATCATGCTTTGTGAAATCATTGAACTATAGAATCATTTTATCGTTTATCATATATCTATATATCCATGATACATATATAGAATAATTTTATCATTTATAGAATCATGGAAAACTCTTTGAGATCATCAGGTCCAACCATTAACCTAGGCCTGCCAAGTCCACCACTAACCCATGTCCCTAAGCACCACATCTACATGTCTTTATATATTAATAGCTAATAAGTATGTTCTACTTACTGGAGGCAACTATTTCTATGTTTTGAATGACAAATTATATCTAAATTTGTAAGAATGGTTTGAAATTGTTTTATTTATTAACTGATTTATTTATTTATTTTCCCTTTAATAATGAAAGAACAAACACCAGGAACCAAAAAAATTTAACAGCAACATTTCCCAAAATGCTGCTGAAGGGTAGAGTATTTGCAGAGTTTTTATTTGAAAGAAGAAAAATCAAGGAAAAAGGGGAAAAGTGATCGTAGGTCATGATTAAAGGTTGTGTTCTTGGTGATCCTCCAGGACTGGACAGAGAGATTAATGCTCTCAAAACCACGATACAGAGAGTTGCAGCTCTGTGATTTCACATTTGTGATTTATGTCTGTTGACTCCTTTGTGAAATTTCCTCTGGGTAAATTGCTTGGGCTAAGAAAGGAACTCAAGTGACCACTGTTGTTTGCATCCCTTTTTCAAATGACACTTTATTGTTGGGTTGTGGTTTTTTTTCAGGAAACCATTTGAAAGGGGAATTTTGGTTTGGGAAGCCTGAAGTGGAGCGCAATTATCACTGGCATGTTTCATAGCATAGTGCAGTTCACTGCTTCTCTTTATATCAAGACTGGCTATCACACAGGATTCCAGGAAAAAAAATAAAATTCAGAGAACCTACAGTTAGACTCCAAAAAGAGGAGAAATATCTATCAACAAATCTAAATGATGCCCCATAAATCCTACCTCCCCGAATCTGAGAGAGAAGAGATGCTCGTTTAGTGTATTTCTTGGTTTTCTAGTTTAGCTTTAAGCATGAGTGACAAATTTTATATAATTTATTTTAGTAATTATACCATGGGCTACTGAATCTGCAGGAAGCCTTTATGACTGTTAAGGGGCTTTTCCAATGTGATTTCATGATGATAGAAGTAGCCATCACTGAGCTATATGACTGAACACCAATGTTAACAATCTTAGGTTATTTCTGCACCAGCCCTCCTGTTGAGACAGAAAATTTCCCAAGAGAAAATGAAGAGGCCAAGCCTAGGAAGTGTAAAATCTGTAATAGACAAGGGATGGGGAAAAGGATTGTAATATTCAACACAAGTAGCTGAAAATAATAGCCATACCTATTAATTTGAAAGCAAAGGCAGGCAGGGAGTTGTAGTGGGAGGGGAGTGAATGAGCCCAGAGGACAGGAAGGCTGAGCGGGTTGTAGGGGAAAGAAATATAAAGGGCAGAGGAAATTATCTTTTTCATACTTGGAGCTTTCTGAAGATTGGTTTGTGCATGTAGCCCAATTAGGATCTCAGCGGTAGTTGAGGTGTCTGAATTCCCTTGTGTACAAATGAAACCTGCAGCAATAAACCTAATTATTATGACCCACTAAAACTCTACTTAGGAAATCAGGACGAACATATCCCAATGTCTCTGTTCAAATATTAGCCAAAAATAGCCCTCAACATGACTTTTCTCCCTCATTAGCAATTTTATTCAAAACATGATCCTGCATATGATACAGTAAATATTAAGAAGAACAAGGAAAATTATGGGGTTTAAATTACCATTTGTAAAGTATTATGTGTATATATTAGATTATGTGACTATTTTACCATAGCCATGTTTTATTATTACATAATAGAATAATTATAAAAACGTGTCCTCTGTGAAAGAGATACTCCCATGCGGTAACTTAGACATATTTGACTTTCCATTATAAATTGATAATTGTAGTTTAAAATGATAAATGGTAAGCTCTGAATTGATCTGATGTAGCAAATGACTATTTTTACTTAATTATGACCCACTTATGGTTTTCCTCTTTGGATGGTGAAACATTTTGGTCATTAACACCAGCCTGCCTCGAAAGAGTTGCTCTTTCTCTGAGGACTAGAGGGTCCTTTCCATAGAGTAAGTTGAAATCTCAGACTTCTCTCCCTTTTACTGAGGAATGTCCTGTTTTATTGTTTCTGACAAATGTTAGACACATAAATCCATATTCATAAAGAGATTTGGACATCATAACATTGCTACATTAGTGTCTCTGCTGGTGGAATTTATAATCCTGCACTAAAGGCAACAATTCTCTGGAGCAGTTTTTCCAGCTTTTGAAAGTGTTGCCCTTTTTTGGCTCATGAGTCTTATGCAATTTTCCCCCATATCCACATGTTTAAATTAAAAATTGGCTCAGGTGAGACATAATTGTTAGAACACCTTGTTTCTTCCAGGGTAGCAGAGGGCGACAACCATTTACAATGACTAACTCTTAATGTGAATTTTGGTGACCCCTGCCAGCTGAGCTGCTGCTGGCTGTAGAAGCTAATGAGCAGTGCCCTGAGTTGTGTGAACACTTGCAGTCAGTAATGACTGTTACTTTTCACACTCTTATGTTGAAAGAATGCCTGCTGTCTCACGAAAATAGAAAAAATCAATGTGGCAGCATGGTAAAGCATTGAGTAGGACTTCCTGACACCTCTTGGGTGCAAAGGTGAGCTCCTTGGTGGTCAGGACAGAGTCTGAAAAGATGCAGGGACTCAGGAGTCTCATGAGTTTGTGCAACCCAAACGTTCCCGGACAGTTGTTATTTACCCAGATGACAGCATCTCTGGGAATGTGCCACCGTATAACTTTGAGCTTCAGAAAGCTTCTCAGGAAAGGGTTTAAGGTCCTATCTGTCAGTCAGGACTTTTGTGGATTATTCCTTGCAGTTTGGTTGTGCCTCAACCCCACTATGGGCAAAGCACCTTGGATCTTTTGCAGATTGGTTGGGCTGCTGATCTTAGATTATGGAAGAAATTAATGTTCAAGTATTAAGCTTGTTATTTGCCTGAGAAGATTTTTTTTCCATTGCTTTAAGCACCAACCTTAGCAGAGCATTGCAGGCTCTGTTTACAATACACTAGATTGTCCTCAAATACCACCAGGAAGCAAAAGTATTCAAAGAAAAGTCTGTCTTTGCCCTCTCTCATCATTTGCAGCCACTTATCTATCCCAGGAGAGGTTTCTAAGGGAACCACCAGCAGGTCTTCTTGCCAGAGATTCCAGGCTTTCAAGTGATGATTCAGACGACATCTGTGTGATCACACTGAAGAGAGCCAAATCTGTGTGGTACGTGAAAGCTTTCAGTGCTGGAAAGGAGAATCATCTAGCAGGATGAGTGAGCCTATCTGTGGGGATGTGTTCCATTCATGCTTAAGATTTTGCACTCTGGAAATACTGCATTACCCACATATTTTAAATTTCATTAAAAGTAATCTCCAAAGGATGAAAACATTTATCTTGTTTACACTGAAATGTTCTTTTCATTGTAATGATACCACTGAAATATTTCCATGGTAAAAAACTCTCTGTACCATTTGAGATCTATTTGAAGTTTTTTTTGTGATCACTGTGTAGTTATGTGTAGTGCCAGCTGACCTGATTATTGATGTGTATCAATACGTGGGTTCAGTGCCAGACCTGTTAATGTGGGAGACTGTCAGTCATTTCAGAAATCCTACAGAGCTTGCCCAACTGAGCATCAGAATTTGTGAGTATACATTAAAAATTGATTTGTTGGTATGATTTTTGTGGGGTTTTTCTAAATTAAGAAAAAAAGAAAGAAGAAAAGTAAGTGTTAAAAGCGATTCCCTAATGACTGAAGTGTAGCACCTTTCTGGAAAAGACCTTTCTGAGATTTCAGAATTATAGCAGGGTAGTTGGAAGTGTTAGCCTTGCCCTGGTTTTTAAAAGTGATAACACACAGGTAGGCCAGGTGTGTGCATTGATTGCATAAAATTCTTTTAAGTCTCTGTCTTTGCTAATAAAATTAACAACATTTTAATTTGAAAGAGCTACAGCAGAGGCATACCTAAATAGATATATTTTATTGTGATATATATGTCCTGGATTGAGAGCACCAGGATAAAAATTTTACATACTAACTTGAGACTGTTCGCCGTGGCTGCCTGTGCTGGGGCAGTGGGGGGGGGCAGCTGTGCTGTGGGGAGGGGAGAGTGGGCCAGGTGACCCCAATGGAACAATCACAGCGCTCCTGCCCATGGTCCTCAGTATAAAATGGCTCCTCAGAGCCCTCCCCTGGCTCTTGGGGCTGGTGTGCTGGCAGGACTGGGGTTGCTTCTTGTCATTCTTCCCTATGTTGCTCGTGTTCCTGCAGCCTGTGTTCTCACTGGAGAAGAACATTGTGCACAGAGACCGGTTGCCTTCCCCTGCTCCTCTAGTAGTACCAGTGCAGTGACTCCAAGGTTTTCTTTTGGACTGTTGCTGGAACAGGTACCCCCATCTGCTGTTGAGTCCAGTTTAGGACTTTTCTGGTCTGGACATGATTATCATCTGAGAATTTTGGGCTTCATATTTGCATTTTCATTTGTATATCTGAATATATTTACATCTTTACATATAATTAACATCTTTATTATTATTTTCTGTCTCATTAAAACTGTTCTGTTTATTTTCCAACCTCTCTCCCTTATTCCCTTGTTATCTTCCCCTGGGAGGGTGGTGATGGGGGTAATAGAGAACATCTGTCACCTGGTTATTGGCCAAACCTGTGATGATACAGTATCATGTGCTGTGTTTTCTTTAAAATATGCTCAGTAACCTTGAAAAGCTATTTATCTCTGCTTATCATCATCTGGTCCTGCACACTCTTGAAAAAATTGTTCGCAAATAAATTTATCTTTTTTCCTAGCAGAGTTTGTCTGTAGAAGTCCTCAGGATAAAATCCAGCTTGCTACCAGGCCTGCCTATGAGACATTCGTATTTTCAAGGGAGTTTTCTTGATCTTGTATTTGACAACTATCTCCATGAGCATTTGAGACAAGCCCATGAATTTTCAGTGACATCCAGTGAAAGTTAACACTACAAGTGCTTATTTTGGGTAATCCTGAAATTTCAAAGCCTGCAAGGATTGGAAGCCAGACTGCACAGGAGTGATTTATCATATTGCATATCTTCCAGCAAAGAGAATTTTCAGGTACTCTAGAAAGCCAATGCTGGGTGAGACAGATCTTTTATTTATCTGTCTTTAAGCTACATTATTTATTTGTCTCTAGTAAAGCTGGCACCTTAGCTAAAGGCTCCACTGTTCCCTTCTTCATCCACTTTTCATTCTGTTCTCTTGAGGGGAAGATTTATTTTCTCCTTTAAACAGCAAGTCTAAGTCTTACACCTGCTATGAAAGCAAGAGATGAAGTTCTTTATGTGTCTGATATTTTTAGAGTACTGTAAGGATAGTTGATTTGACATTGCTTGTACCAATAAAATATGAAAATTTTTCCTGTTTTTACAACTGTATGTAATAAGCTCTCACACAGCACTTCTTTTTTTTCCAACAGGCCATGGAAACATAGGATCATTATGGATATTGTTCCTAGGCTAGAAAACAAGCATAACACTGAACTCCAGAGAAATGAGGTGACTTTTCCAAAGTCCCAGCCTACATGTGATGAAGCAAAGGGTCCCTCTGTCATGCCCTACCTACTGGTGTGGAGCTGATGTTATTGTCTTATTCTTTCTTCTCTGTCCTCTTTCTTGCTCTAGGGGATAATTAGCTTTTCACTGAGCAAGGCAGCTGCTTGTGATTAAAACATGAAGTTTCAAAACAGCACAGAGAAATAACAGTGCTACATGAAAGCACAAATCTGGTGACAGAAGTATAATGAAAAGGCAGTAGCACTAACAGTATTAGAGAGGTTTTCAGAAAACAGGGTTTGGAGTGATTGACCAGAAACATGGATTCTGAGACCAAAATCAGTCTTTATAAATAAAGTAATTATCCTCATTTCATAAAATGTCTGGCTCAAGGGCTGATCTATGCAAGAGAATGCTGAAAACTTCTGACAAGTATATATAAGACTGTGCATGCAGTACAGAGCACGTGAGACCATGACCTATGCAAACTCTCCGTCTCTGTTGGAGCCAAAGTTGGTCCCTGGAGAGTCTGCTTATTCCGTGAGGGAAGAGAGCAGCCACTGTTCTTCCTCAGTTTTTTTGGAACCAGAACTTCCTCTTTTGCCTGGGATCGCTCAATACCCACAATGTATAATAATACAATTGGGGGGCAAGATGGAACACCTGGATCAAAGCATTCTCAGTACCCTTGTAATATTGTATGTAATACATACATTTATTGTATGAAAAAAAAGCTCTCTAATCTTATAGTTTTAGTCATGTGTTACCCTAGAAAACAGAATTCCAGTTACTACAAATAACCGATCTTAATTAAACTAATTACAACCCAAAACTCTAAGTGTAACTGTATCATTCTTTCTGGTAACATTGCCACTTAGAGTCTGCCAAAAGTGCTAACCAGGTGATGAGACATAAAACATTCTTTTGTGATTCAAATTATTCTACATCAAGCATATCTATAATTTCTTTTTTAAGAGGCTGAAACAAAAATGGTCTATTTTTCAGTGAACATTATACTCAAAAGTTAGTATAAAATGAACCATTCGATGTGCAATTATAAGATACTGGTCTTCTGAAGTTAGTGGAGGTCTGCAACACCAAAGATTCTCATTCCATGTGTTATGGAAGGACATGTGAAGGCCCAAAACTGCTTATTTTGGGACTCTTTGGAGAAAAAACTGCAGTCTTGGGAAAGAAGAAATTCCCAGATGAAAATATGTTTTTTAGAAGCAGAGAAAACCTTTTGTTCCTTTAATGTTTCAGGATAAGAAACCTTGAAAAAGGCTTCCCTCTCCCCTGTTAGCCCAAAGAAGTTTTTTGGAGAAGCTGGCTCACCTGGGACAGATTAAGGGTGTTGAATGGGTGGGTGGTGCTTCAGGAAAAATCTGAGTTTAGTCTGATTTGCTGAGGGGGAAAAAAGACCTTAGCCAGGATACAGACCTCAGGGAAGGGGCTAAAAGTTCCTTATCTCTGATGAAGGGGTTAAAAAGTGGAGAGTTTGGGGTTGGAAATGTTCAGCCAGAGTAGGAAACTATGAAGATCTCAAGGTGGACAACTCAGAAGGGTAATTGTAAAGTTTGAGGAAAGGGCTATAAAAATCTTGAAAGGAAGCCAATTATAATTTAAGAGTTGGATGGCTTTGAAGATAAGATGATAGTGGAACATTTCCTGGAGTAGAAAAGGAGCTGTGGCAGGAATCTGGAAGACAATGTGGAGTGGGATCCCCTGGGTCCTCTTGTCTAGTCCCTGCCATCCTTAATCCCATTTGATAAATTCAATGAATCCTATCTTAAAAGCAGATATATATTATAACTCTTCATTTTTTATTTTTACTATGATCCCTTTATTAACTTGCTGAAAATTCCCCTTTCTAACTGTTGGGAACCACCTTCTAACTTCTAATTCTGATTTCTAACTGAAATTTTCTTTCTGCCAGTACTCTACTAGTTTATATGCCCTTGTTCTTAAACCAAAACTGCTTTTAATGAAAGTAGACCTTTTTACTCAAGAGAGGAAAAGCTTTTAGCCCAAGGTTGATTTGACCTTTCATTTACAAGAACAAACTAGGTAAGATCTTTTGCTGCTTCTTGCCATGCAAGCTGTATGTTCCCTGTATCACTCACATTTCTGCTTCATATGGTTTTCAAGAAATCTTCCTTAAAGTAGGAGGATGATGGTTAACCTCTAGTCTCCTAGATGAGGTGCCACTGGCAATGTATCTACTTTTGTTAATACTCTCCTATGTGTGCCTAAATTAGTACCTTAATTCATCCTACAGTTGCACCGCCTTTCCGCAGCAGTGCCCCACCAGCTCATTCTCATACATAGGTCCTCATCTTCAGCTGCATTTTTCCAAATAGTGCATTTTGTGCCAGTTGATTGTATTTCATTTCCTGTCTGTGATTCTTATTGTCAGCCAGATTTTGGTGTGACATTTGTCCTGTCTGAGTTGATACAATATCAGGAGGTTTCAACAGCAGACTTTAATAAAAATTTCTGCTTTCATTTGTGAAAATATAAATTCATTCTGTGATTAAGCAAACTTGCTCTGAGATGGCTGAACTCTTACCTGTGCACTTTTCAGATTACATTTCATGGCCTTCAAAACTGTTTCTTAATTTCCCCCAGCACTTTGTTCTACAACCCTCAGTTATTATTGTCACTAGTAAATTCTCATAACAAGCAGCTTCTGATATCCATGTCGATAAGGTATGTCCAGTTTTGTATTAAAAACCAAATATCAAAAAATATTTAGCCCTTCCTTCCTTCCTTCCTTCCTTCCTTCCTTCCTTCCTTCCTTCCTTCNCCTCCATGAAATTGAACACCAAGGATAAATCATTACTAAAAGTATTTATTGTCAGGCTGTATCAGAGAGGTTTAGAATTTCCCATGATAAATCATGATTCTATGAAGGTCTCAGCCTGGCCTTGGGCTCCATAGCATGACCATCAGAAGAACTGCTACTTAACCATTTTCCTCATAAACAGATCTTGTTCCATGTTTTGACTGTTTTCTCTGTGTTCTTTCACTTATGTAATCTAATTATGATTTTTTCATCCCTAATATTCAGTGACACTTCACCTCCCTTTACAACAGCTTCCATTTGCCACTATATGCCCGCTTCTTGATTGAAAAAACTGTAAAATTTATCAGTTGTTGCTGAAGAGATAAATTTCAGTTTTGCCATTCTTCTGAAAGCATGCCTAATCATTACAATAGCCTAGTATCTACAAACACAACAGGACAGTCTCTTTCTAGGAGAGCTCACAGCCGAGACTGACGTAAAGAAGGAGGATTAGGACTTGCTGTACACGCAGAAAAGGTCAATAACTGAGCCAAGAGCTGAGCTCTCGAATCCCTGTTGAGTGCTGTTGCTCCTCAAGTTTGTTGTGTATCAGGGGAAATATTAGTCACACCTGTACAGAGACATCTGGCCTGAAGGAGGCATCTCTACTACCAAGTTCTTTTACCAGTCTACTTCCAGACTGAGTTCTTCAATATGACTCTGGCTTTTTTTGACATTTGATCCTCCCTTCTTCTTCTTTTTGGCATTGCTTCAGTCACAATCCCTTGTACATTAGTTCAGTGCTAGATTTACCAGGCTTTTAAGTTGTGCAGGGAAAGATTCCCTACAGACTTCTTATTCTTCAGCTACACCCTTCCCCATCATTTTATATCTCTTTTCTCATCAAAATCTGCATGAAAACATTTTTTTCTAAAGGGTCTCTGTTTTGTCTGCTAAATCCCTTCATATAAATTTAACTCTACAGTGCAACTAATCCAAAACCAACAGGCATCTTGTGAAAGTACACAGAGAAAACAAATCTGACTCTGACTGCATTGAGCATTCCTGAGCCAAGAAGCATATGTTTCTTCTCCCATCAATAACATTTTATATCTAAACTTATTTCAAAGTAATTAGAACAATAAAACACATTAACTTAAACTCTTAAGTAGTTGCCTTTCCTGCTTGTACTTTAAGAAAAAAGTAGCATGCTTTTCTGTTGTTATTAAAAAAATAGAATTAAAAAAATAGGAAGGAAAATGTGTATTGAACATCTGGCTTTCAGTGAGGTCTTGCTCTCTCCTATTCTTTCCAGCTGTGTTGGCTCTTTACTTTGATGGATCCTCACTCAAGCATCCCTGAAGATCATTTTCCTACTGATTGGATGTCCCTTGGCCATCTTCCCATTTTGAGAAGAGAAAATAGGAGCGGATACCACACATGAACTTGGCTTAAATGGGACTAAACTGTCCCCTCCACTTTCAGGCACAGCTGGAATTAAGAATTTGAAAATATAAGAAAAAAAACACAAAAGGCAAACAAAAAGCCCCAGTCAGACAGCTATGTCTACTTACTCAGACGAAAGGGAGCTGTCTAAGTACCCTCACTCATTTTTCAGAACTCTGTACTCTCCTGATCAGGGCCAACCAGGAGGGAATGAAACCAGGTTAAAGATACATCAATAAGCAGAATAAGAAAAATGTGGTCTGCTGAGCAGGAGACTGGAAAGGAAGGTGGTTTGTTTTGTTGTGGGTTTTTTGTTTGGTTGGTTTTTTTTTAACCTGTTAAATGTTATTTCACTCCTTGGTTTATGCTTACATAAATGACATCATGCTATCCTTCAAATTTCTACTCAGTTCATAGAGTATCTCTTTGTCTCACCCATGGCTGGCAGCACTTTCTGCAGTCTCAGGAAAGTTCCTCTGTAAAGGGTAGGGCTGAATTAAAAAATGTCAGTTATCCTAAAGTGGGAATAGCAGTTATGATAAGATTTTCCATAACTTTGGCTGGGATTTCCTAGGCAATATGGATATATATATATCCTAGAAATATGCATCATACAGCATATGTGCACATAGACAATGAACCTAACACATCTGTGAAGGGCTGTATAAAATAATACTTCTGCCCTGGGGCTGAGTAGTCAAGACTTCACTTGGGTCTTTTGGGTTTACATGGCATGCAGAGGTCACCAGAACAGCATGAACACAATCTTCTACATATGTGCAGTAGAGACTTCTAGAAAAATGGCCCAAATAATTTAATTCTAAACAGGATTTTACTTAAATTCTAGGTGGAAAACAGCACATATTGGCAAAATTTAGACATATGGTAATCATACTTACCCTCCTTTAATCCGATTTCTGCAACAAAGGCCAAGAAAAATCTGTTTCCTGTATGATAATTTCTGTTTGACCTGCAATATATCTTATAAGAAGAGCAGCTTGTCTTGGTCTGAATAGATAAATGATGGACTATAAGTATCAAAGTTATCCCAGTGGTTATTCTTGTTAGAAACATTCATATACATCTAAAACTGTATCTGCTGCTTTAATTCTCATGGTAATGGTCTTTTGACATTGGTTTCTGGCAGCTGAGTTTATTTTGGAGAGCAAGTGACAGAAAATGCCTTCTGACTGCATTTAGAGGATGACAGCAACATTCCTAGCCTTAGCAGTGCACTGGGAAGGATATGTGCAATACAATATACCCCATGAAGTTAGGACTTCTTGCGGGAACGCCCTTATGGTCTGCCCTTGGCAAAATGGCCTGGATTACAACAGCTGTTAAGGCAGGAGCACCTGTATATATGACAGGTGAACGGGACACCTAGAACTGTCCAAAATTGATAATGTTTAAGAGGAAGCTGATTGTCAGATGGGTTAAATATTGACCAGGATAATACAAAGAAGTGGTTTGGTTTGTTGGGGCTTTTTTAAACAAAGAAGGAGACAACTCAAAAAGAAATAAAGAAGGATGAACATTTGTGATGTGGGGAGAGAACTTGGAGAGGAAACCACAGCAGCTGTTTTGACACTTGGTTTGACACCACTGTGGGATGCCTTACCAATGTCACAACACTGCTTTGGCCAGACCCAGCATCCTCCTGTGAGATGCTGCAAGATGTCTACACCCAGTTGGCGGGGTGATGGGATGAGGTAGCATGTGGGGATGCACATATATGACCTGCTGGTGTTCTCCTGCCAGGTCTTGAAATTGGTGTGGGCACATACAGAGCAAGTGCACCCTCATCTCCAGCCAGAGAGGGGCACACAGCCAGAGGGGGGGGTGTATTCAACTGAGTGTGCCTCTGTGCTATTACTGCTAGTGAGAGAAGGTTTTAGCAGTGTATAGATCTTTGCTAACAACTGGTGCTAAGTGTGTAGTATTGTGATTTCTCTGTCGATTCTGAATGCACTGTTCACTGATTGCAGATCTCTGCCAATAACAAATCAATAGTCTGATTTGATCTCGCGTTGGTTTTAAACCATGCTGACCCATTTTTCTCTGAAACACTTCTTTCTGTTTATGAGAATAAACAGTCAAGATGGAAAAGAGCTGGCATAATTGAACAAAATGCGGATATCACACAGGTGACAGACTTCAGATGACTCTAAACTAAATTTGGATACCTAGAATGTGCAGTGGACTAATGCAGAGATAATAAACTTGTGTTTCCCTTCTACTGACTGCTATTTAATTTGATTACACCATGCAGGGAGGTAAGCATGCACCCAGCATTGTTGCCTTATTTTTCTGCATCTTTTATATTTGAAACAAAATTCATTGGCCTGTAGCCTTATTTAAATAACTTGGTTAAATGAATGAATGTGAAGGAAAAATAGAATGAAGAAAAATAGTTAAGTAAGCACAACGGTGATCAAGCAAGGACTCTCTTCCCTCTGTGATTGCCTGTACAAATAAAGCACATACTCAGTGTGAGCAACACCTCACTCTTGCTATCAGCTCCAAAAATGACAGACTCCATGAATGCATCCTGTGGCACTGTAAGAGGGATACAGGATGTGTGTTTATGATTTGAAAGGATTTCATGGGGTTGAGAAGAGGCTGTATTCCCACAGGGTTGGCTGAAGCCAAGGCAGATCCCCTGGTGGCAGGGACCTCTCAGTGTTTCTTGCCTTTTTCTTATGGGAAAAGACAGGACTAGAAAGGGCAAATCTGAAATAAAGGGTGGAAAACCTTTTTAAAAGCTGTGCATCTCATGCCTGAAGAAGGTCAATGAATGGTGTTTTCTAGTAGAAAGCTTATGGAGGGCTGATAAAATGTTTTCACGCTGTACAGAGAAGGTCTGTTCAATATTTTCCTGTCGCAGCCTGTGATGGGTTTTACATATAGCAATATAGCTGAGCAATGAACTCTAACATACTAATGTCCAATTAAAATAATAAAACAAAAAATCAAATCAACTAAAATCTGTGTTCAGCTTGGCTATGGACCAAGAACAAGGCAGAATTAATTCAGACTCAATGAAACAGTAATGAGGGGGAAAATGTTTTATTCTACATGGATCAGCTGTGTGTTTTGTCTTAGTGTTGCAAATTAGTGATGGTTAAACTTCTTCATATTTGACATTTTCAGCCATATGACAAAATTTGGATACGTTTCAATATCCCATTATCTTGGCTTTGCACTGCATAACACTTTTCTGGTTAGCAATCTTGGCTTTAGCAGAGGTGTACAGAGATATACTTGAAAAAACCGTCAAGGAAATCTAATTTCTTGTTACTTACATGGAGACTGCTTTCAGTCAACATTTCTTCTTCCAAGATAGCAACTTCATTTGCCATTGTGCTAACATTATTCTAATATTGCCTATTTGTCTGTAAAAAACTACCAGTCTGTTAAAGATGACTGTTCTGAATTCACTTGTAAACAACTTATCAAACTCAGCTGTATCATTACCTCCTTTCCCCATAGATCTAAATGAAGCATTATAATTTTTGTCTCAAAACTTATTTAGTTTATTGTGTACCTCAGTTGGCTTCATGTGTTTATAGTAGCTGTGGAAGAGGATGTGTCCTCTGAAAGCACCAGTTTCAAATCAAAGGATTTGGATAATAGTCTGGGAACTGAAAAACTTGGACATAAGGATACGCCCACATTACTTGGGTACAAACACTGAAAGATGTCACAGGCACCTTTTGAGGATCTGGGCAAGAACTTCTCCTTCACAGTTACAAGGTGATGAAATAGAGACCCCCAGATGCAGTACTGTATCTGGAGTTAGAAACATAAGATGGGCATGGAGCTGTTGGAGAGAGCCCAGAGGAAGGTCACGAAGATGATCAGAGGACTGGAGCACCTCTCCTGTGAGAACTAGCTCAGAGAGTTGGGGTTGTTCAGCCTGGAGAAGAAAAGGCCCCTGGGAGACCCTAGAGCAGCCTTCCAATATCTGAAGGGGCTACAGGAAAGCTGGAGAGGGACTTTTTGCAAGGGCATGTAGCAGTAGGGCAAGGGGAAATGGTTTCAAGCTGAAAGAGGAGAGATTTAGACTGGATATTAGGAGGAAATTCTTTCCTGTGAGGCTGGTGAGACACTGGCACAAGATGCCCAGAGAAGTTGTGTCTGTCCCCTCCCTGGCAGGGTTCAAGGCCAGGTTGGATGGAGCTTTGAGCAACCTGGTCTAGTGAGAAGTGTCCCTGCCCATGGCAGGGGTTTTGGAACTAGATGATCTTTGAGGTCCCTTTCACCCCAAACCATGATTTATGATTCTAAATAAAAGAACAAGTTAGCACATCCCTCCTTTATAGGCATTTCATGTTTTAGGCACCACCTCATTGTGCTGTTGCTGGTTTGCTTTCCTGTCCATAGATAACATTGTGCATCAAACTGTGTCCTGTTCTCCATACCAGATGGTCAGGTCCCATGGAGGGATTTGGGCTTGTAACCAATAATGACATTTCAGTGCAGCAGCAGCAGCAGCAGCAGCAGCAGCAGCAGCACAGTGTGTGTTGTATTGTTAGATGCAGTGTAATATGGGGGAGTTGTTTATTATAAACTGAGGTCCCTGATGCCTTTTTTTCAGTGATTGTTCAGGAGGGAAGGTTAAATATCTCACGTGTTCCCTTTCTACCCTGCACCCCAATGGTGTAAAGAAAGATTCATTTAGTCAGTACTTCTTTTCTCAAGAGAGCAGTCTTGTTGGCCAGTTTTATCTATTCTTCTATAAAATTACAAATCTGTTGGAGGCTTTGTTTGTGAAGTACACAATGTAAGAAACTCAGCAAACACAACTCTTGATTTTTCCCTTATGAAGATCCAAGTGAAAATTACCTAATCAGCTTTGCATGATGTGTGTTTAATTTTGCTCTTTTTTCACTCAGCTTGCAGATTTTTGTGTGAAACTTGGGAGGGCATGTGCCTTGATGAATCAAATCTGGTCAAAGTGTGGATGGCAGAAGTTTGTATACACATATGCTTGTTCTCGTTCAGGAACCAGTGCCCTGGGGATCAGTGAAAATGCCTTAGATAATGCTCCGAGGTCATGTATGCATGGACTGAATATGACCTTGGATGTTTATATGCTACCAGCTGGCTAGAGAGTTGTACATGCAATATACAGCTTGAATGTTTCCTTGCAGAGGGTGCTCCACCCTCTCTTGCTCTGCTAGGACAAAAACCTAATGAGAACATGGGAAAGTGTTACGTACAATGAAGGAAACGAAAAGAGAAGCCAGTGAGAAAGAAAATCACTAATTGATATTTTGGCATATAGCGAAGATCTTCTGCATAGATTTTACATCTGTATAAAACAATAACTTCATTAATCCCTCTGAACAGTGTTCTCTATTGTTCTCATCCTTAGCTAAATAAAACCTTTGCCTGTAGAAATTTGTCCAAAAGATCAGGAGATTATTGTTGCATTATGGACTGCAGATTGTACACATAGATTTATATGTTAAAATTGCCAAATTAATTGATGTATTATTATTTTTTTAAATCTTAAATCTGGTTTTTGGTCTGTAGCTTGGCATAACATCATGAAAGACACAAAAGAGAGTGCTTTAGAATGCAAAGTACCTGAATATTGACGTCAGGTCATTGTGTTTCAGGTTGCAAACCAATATATCTTTTTGAATAGACCTGCATTTGAAAAAGAAGTGTTCAAAACTTTAATTGTCTTTAACTAAGTTTCTGTAGCTGAGACCAAATGACAATTTCATGACAGAAATTTCACCAAGTCAACATTGTTGGAAATGGTAAATATCAGCAAAGATAAACTCTTTAATGCCTACGTAACACAGCAACACTGGGAACACTAATGTACTGAAAGCAAACAATGATTTTATTGTTTCTTATCGTATCCGGTTAGGGTACTTGGGAGAAAGATCTCCATCATTTTGGTCTTCTGCTTGTAAACAGAGTGACTGCTTAGATAAGAGTTCCTGGTTGTGACATCCCTTAGCAACACATTCTGAAAACACAAACATGCTTTATTAACCATTCCACCTTAACTGTGTCTTAAGTGCATTTGGAGGATATATTCCCAGATAATTATGAAGGGGGAGATGCAAGAGGCTACATCCAGCCATGAGACGCATGCTTCAGGGACCTGCCTTATTGACATCAGAATCGCAAAGTTTGGCAGAGCCTGGGAATGACTCATTCAAGCGAATGGGCTCTTTGGGTAGCATTTGATGTAAACCAGATAGAAAACTACTGTCAATTGGCTGTGGTGACAAGGGGTCTGGAGAAGTGGGTGGAGAAGGCCAGGCAGCACAGCTTGTGTGCCAGGAAACATGGACAGATGAATTGCCTTGAAGGGTTTTGAGCAAGAGATCAGGTAGCTGCTCCAGGTCAATGGTGGCAATGGACTGCCCAGGGAACTGAAGCATGAACCAGACATGCAGAGTTGGCCGTGCATAAGAACATCAGCAACCACATCAAAGGGATAGCAGTGTTTGTATGTGCTATTGACACTGTAAAGAATATTAGTCTGTATTTTCATATACATGGAATAGAGGACTGTTACTGCCTTGAGAACAACTCTCCCTTCCTTCCCTTCTGTTACTATGTTTTGGTATGAATGCTGAGCTCCCCTGAAGGGGATAAACTTCATAGAATCATAGAATTATCAAGGTTGGAAGAGACCTTCAAAATCATCCAGTCCAACCGTCTACCTACATCACCACTAACCCACATCACCCAGCAACACATCCAGGTGCCTCTTGAACACCTTCAGGAACGGTGACTCTACCACCTCCCTGGGCAACCTATTCCAATACCTAATCAACCTTGCAGTGTAGAAATTTTTCCTAATGTCCAATCTGAATCTCCCCTGATGCAATTTAAGGCCGTTGAACTGTGAACAGTGTGGACTCCATTCCTGAGGATATTTTCTGCCTTCCAGCTTGGGTTTGATAGGGAACTAATCATCAGTTAACATATTTTAACTACAATGCAATAAAGAAGTGATATTTTTGATAGAAAGGTGAACAAAATTCAGTTTTAGTTTTATAGGTGACTCCATTCCACTTTTCACAAACAGCAGCCCTGGTAGTGATAAAATGTTGTGTTGTAAATTGACAGGGAATGTCTGCACTGCAAATGCAGGAAAAGTAAGGGATTAGAGACATGGTACATGTTACACTTGATCCATTTATGGAGCAAAAGTCGAGGAATGAAGTTTGCTGGGGTTTAATGAGAGGTCTTGATGTTTCCTAAAACAGGCTTACTTTTCTCTAATTCATTGTAAAGAAAAAATGACACACAATAAAGACACATGTAACTTTTTCTTTTCCCCTAGAAACATAGAAATCACATAATTCACACCAAATAAGCACTTTCATAGTTCTTTTTTGAATGCAAATCTTAAGCTAGTACACAGGTATGTTTCAAAGTCACTAATTTAGACACAGATTTCAGTGTGACAAACCAGGCAGATACTTGGTGTAAATTGAGATCCATATTGTTCCAGCTATATTACTAGTACCACTTGTTGATGTGGCATTTCATCAGAAACACCAATCAACAATCTTCTAAATCTCACTGATTTCTTTTAGCTTCCGATATTTATAGAGTATATGGCTACAGTAATAAAACCAGTAAGATGCAGTTATTTATTTCTTTTTATTTGAGATGTAGTAATAGGATATTGTTTTGACTTTGAAAAAGCCAACTTTTGCTCCTTTCAAAAATTGTTTTCCTCTTCTCTAGTGACAGCACCTATTAGTTTTGCTGTTTTCAAGATTACCTCCTTAAGGTCTAAATGATGAATATGCAAAATGGTGATCTTACCTAGTGTCTAATGTGTGAGGCTGGGAACCAAGACAACATTTCTCTCTCTTTTTGACAAATTCGTGACTTTGGACTATAATTATTCTTTGTGGAAGGTTGAAAGGCATAATTAGTGTTTACAAAGTAACTTGAGATCCGTGGATGAAAGACACTATATACAATAAGTGTGAAGTGTTTTAATTGAAGAAACATGAGCTGGCAAGTACAGTGGGACAGGCCATAACTGTGCAGCAGTCACAAGAATATGTTCTAACTCCATCAAAATGCATCAGTGAAGTTACAATAATCTGCTGTTTTTCTAGTACGCTTTCTTTAAATCTGAACTTTGCTGCAGGTATTTGCATTTTTTTCTTTCCTCACATCACACTATTGATATATCCAACTAAGGAAAAGCTGCAGATGTTTCTTCTGTTTATCAAGAAATAAGATCTTGCAAGTGAAATTTAAGAAATTCCTTTTCAGACAGGCTTTACTTGATAATAATAACCAGTTTTCAGGTGAAGGGATTAACAAATATTGGAGCTACCCAGTGCATTCAAAAGGCAATACTGATACAACTGCACAAAAAGGAGCAAGTAAAGGGAGAATAAAGGGAGAAGGTACCCTCTTGTTCTGTGGCAATTAAAAAAAAAAAAACACAAAATGATAACAGACATATCCTTGAGTCTTTTTTAAAAAATCATTTGCAAAGAACCCCATCATCAATTTGGTTTGATGAAGACTGATGTTTTGTAACATTTTTAATTGGAAGGTGGTGATGATTTGCACAATCAAAAGCACTGTCAAAACAGTGACAGACCTTGCAGGGGAGCAGGAGGTCCCTCTACTGCTGGTGTGATGAAGGGGACTGGGGCAGCAGTGTGATGGTGGCCTCGAGGTGGGGACACCTCTGAGAAGTACCAGTTGCTGTCCTCACCCTCCCCAGAGGAGCAAGCTGCCCCTCATACAACTTCTCCATGCTACATTTCTTTCCTGGGGCAGGAGCAGCCAGCTCTGGACTGACCTTCTTGGGAGATCATGATTTAATTTTGACTGCACTCAGGAGAGTATGTCAGTACCCAAGAGCCAACTTCTGCCCAGTGCCATGTACAAACAATCCATAATGGAGAAGGTAATTCTGTAAGGTCCTTTGCACTCCTAAGCTCATGGATTGTGCCCCATGGCCTCTGGCCTCTCTCCCCAGGAAAAAGGTGCAATTGCTGCAGCTTCTCATTTTGCTCTTGAATTAGTACTGTAAACTGCAAAGATCTATCTACTGCTAAGTTAGTATATAAGTATTTATCTTTTTTTACAGTCTAAAACACTCAGTTTCTAATTCTGCCTCAGTCCTGCATGCCAACCCTTACCAATGCATCAGACCTGTGCCATGCTGTGATTTTCTGTACACAGACACCAGTAGGGAACAATTAATGGCCATACTGCCATGTTTTGAGAGTTGTCCTTGGGATCTCTTCCTGAAGGGAGCTTGTACAGAGAATATGATCAGATTTGGCAAGGCTGGAGTAGAAATGTGGGGTTTTTTTTCTATTAGAAAAAAGCCAAACACAGAAAAGATTTGTTTTGATATTTCAATAATTGTTTTTGGACTAAAATCACAAAACTTGTTGCACTTTTTTTTGTGCGCAAGAGATTAAGTTCTCATTGTGTTGTTTATAGAAGGAACTGGCTATATAAAACATTTGATATGTTAAAGAGTGGCTGGATTTTTCAGGAAGACACAGACCAGGATTTTCTAGAAGTTGTAACTCTTGTCCAAAATTTTAACTCCACAATCCTGTCTACGCAAATCTTGAACCAAGAAGCCTCATTTTATTTTGGCTACCTACAAAGTACCCTGCCACACCTGACTTGCCTCCAGGGGGATCTGTGCAGTCCATATAGTGTAGTGTAGTGTAGTGTAGTGTAGTGTAGAGTCCATGCTCTGTTAGGGAACATCCCACATGACCTACTGTGTCTGCTTTAGCACGAGATGTTCTCACTGTTAACTAAAATGAATTTTGCAGAGTAGTGCAAATGTAACCATCAATTTTTGATCAGACAAATCCCACTGTTAATGTTTAACAACTGTCCTCTTCTTATTTAGGTTCAGAGCCATTTTATTGGACCCCATCGAATTCCTGCTCCATTAGTAGATTTTAACTGTAGCCCACTTCTCAAGCCTGCTTACCAAAGTGTTTCTGTTTAATACATGAAAACTTTGGCTTGATTACATTTCTAAAATATTTCAGAATTCAGCCTCTCTTGTCTTTGCAATCTGTCTGCACTGGTGTTCATTTAGATAACACTGTTGTTAGGCACATAGCACTCTCAGCTTAATTTCTACTTTTGCCATTTCAGAAAACTATTGATTACTATCACTGATGACTGACTGCCTTTGCTGATGACTTTTCAAGGACATCCTAAGAAATGGGGTAAACTTTGATACTGGGGTCCAAAGAGTGGGAAGGAAAAGATAGCTGGAAAAATAAATACAGCAAATTTCTTTGTTTATTAATTTGTATCCATGTAGATGAAAATGAAAGTCATGTGTTACAACCTGTAGTTTCCTCACTATTGTCAAATACTATGAAAAAAAATAAAAGCAAGAAGAATCAGAGGAAAGAAGTGTGACCAGCAGGTCAAGGGAGGTGACCTGCTGGTCACCTCTTCTACTCCACTCTTGTGAGACCCCACCTGCAATACTCTATCCGGTTCTGGAGTCCACAACACAAGAAGAACATGGAGCTGTTGGAGAGAGTCCAAAGGAGGGCCCCAATGATGATCAGAGCTCTGGAACCCCTCTCCTATGAAGTCAGGTTGAGAGAGTTGGGGTTGTTCAGCCTGGAGAAGGGAAGGCTCCTGGGAGACCCTAGAGCAGCCTTCCAATATCTGAAGGGGCCTACAGGAAAGCTGGAGAGGGATTTTTTGCAAGGGCATGAAGTGGTAGGATGAGGAAGAATAGCTGAAAGAAAGTAGATTTAGACTGGATATTAGGAGTAAATACTTTACTGTGAGTGTGGTGAGACACTGGCACAAGATGCCCATAGAATCTGTGGCTGGCCCCTTCCTGGCAGTGTTCAAGGCCAGGTTGGATGGGGCTTTGAGCAACCTGGTCTAGTGAGAGGTGTCCCTGCCCATGGCAGAGAGGTTGGAACTAGATGATCTTTAAGATCCCCTGCAACTCAAACCATTCTCTGATCCTATGAAACCCAGTGTTTTGTTCTATTAATCCATGCGTATGGTGTAGTCATGGAAGGACTGCCAGAGAAGAGGAGCTATATTCTCAGATGGTGATCTCAGACATTTTTACATCTTTATTACCTTTTTTTGTAATTAATTCCCTGTAATTGCTAACATTGGAACAAAAGCTGCATAGCATGGTAATGCACTCATCTATTCAGCATCTATAAATGCACACTTTATGAGTTTTGTCTGTACACACATAAGATAATAAGTGTCAAAGAGAAAATGAACATGTTGGAGAACTAATAATGGAATTAATTGTTGTACACATATATTCAGATAAAGGAGGTGAAATTCATCTAACCCAAGATTTGCAGATGTTGTTTTATCTGCTTATATTGTTTGGTAGTGTTTCATCTAACTTCTTTCTCCTCTCCACAGCAGAAACATATGTACAGATGCATTCAAGCACTCCAGATACTGAAGGATGAGTCCATTCAGACGCCCTGATGTGTCTCTATTGTCTACTTTGCTGAAGGGCCTCATCCACAACGATGGTAGTGTAAACATAGTAACCTTTTTATAGATGTCAAATTTACTTGTTCTCTGAATTGAGCCCATTATTTTCACTCATATTAGGACCATTTTTATCACAACCATGCATCCCTGAAATGAGAACGAAGCTTCAATACTCAAATAAATTG
This sequence comes from Aegotheles bennettii, assembly GCA_013398125.1. Taxonomy (NCBI): domain Eukaryota; kingdom Metazoa; phylum Chordata; class Aves; order Caprimulgiformes; family Aegothelidae; genus Aegotheles; species Aegotheles bennettii. The sequence goes on from VZRW01010749.1 coordinate 288,395, forward strand.
GTGACTCCCCTTTTGCTCTCAGGTTTGTTCTTGATCTACAAGAAGCATGACCTGAGAGGTGGTGAAAACCAGGAATTTTGTGGGAATTTAGGTTACATTAGAACGGAGCTGCAATGGGAGAAGCTGTTAGATTTGGGGTAGGTGTGCCTGTGACGACCTAGCAGGCAGACCAGCAGAGAGAATTAGTATTGTAAAGAATTAACATATAGTCTTTCCTTGAGCAGATGTTTTCCTCTGAGGAAAGTTTGCAATGCATAAATCCTTGACCCTGAACTTCCATTCTGGTGCTACTTCCCAGGAGTGATGCTCGAACATTATGGACAAATGGGCCTTGTCATGGCACCCCTGATAAAGCTGAGTAGAAGCTGTGGATGACCCTAGACAAATCATGCCAATATCAACTAAAAAATGGATCACTGGGTCAGTCTTGGAGTCCTCTGGACTGTGTATGCCCAGTGTCCTGACCAGTGTGACTGAGTTCACTATTCATAGTGTAAAACTGCAAAAAAATTATTTGAAGAAGTGCTGTGAAGTTGTTTTTGCAGGGCTAGCCCTTGTGGGTTTTTTGGATTTTTTTATTTTTTTTTTCCAGTACAAAGGTAACTAGAGCTTGTCCCTACTTGCAAGGCATGATTAAAGAAAAAGCCAAATGTAACACATCTCCTAGTCTGAGTTTCCTGACAGTGTGTTTTTAACCCATTATAAAACTACTCTTTCTACAGCTACTATGTAGTATATAACAATGTTGCAGGGGAATTATGGGCTGATTTATTAATCAGATATTTATTTCACACTTGTCCCAAATGTAAGTGTTGCAGATATTGACAGCCTCTATTTGAGATACTTTAAATTTTTTTTAGGTCTTTTTTATCCCTAAAAGAATACCTCCAAACTCCTGTAGTTCTCACATAACCCATCCAGACATGATTTCAACTTCATGCCAGCCAATTTGAAAATGGACAACAGACTATCTGGAATGTGAAAAATTGTTTTGTTCCTTATGAACAAGAAACTTTTTTCTCTATTCTAGGGAGATTGCTTTTTGTTGACTTCAAACATATTTGTAGTGTAGGACCTGCTAGGGGAGAAATAGATGATGCTGATGAAATATATACAATATTTTAAGTAATAAATATAAAAAGAAGTAAATTCTAGAAGATGTGCCAAGAAAACCAACCACAGAGAGCATTCATATTTATGGGTCTAGTTATCTGTCCAGATTTTTGAGGCCTCTACACCTGTGGTGTCATTCACACTACAAATATCGTCTTGTTTTATATTCTTCCAATACCGTTTTGAATGCAGTTATTAGTGCAAGGCCCATGAAGTCCAGGCTTTGAGACTAACTTTATATTTCTTTCTGAACACATTTTTGTCCAAGATAGCATGGCTTCTCTTAAGGATACTGCCCCACCTTGGTCAAAAAAAGCCATGATGTTGTGGCAAGGTCTGTAGTCTTCACTATGTAGCAGTGACAAAACAGAACCTGGAAGAGACTTTCCAGGTGAAACCCTGTTTCTGCAGCCTGACCAAAGTTCCATTTAGGGTATCCATATATCTACTCATGACGGTCAGGAGCTGGAGGCTCATCCTGCAGCTACTGAAGGATTGTGGATATGGGGAAATTGAGTGGCAAATGAGTGGAATAAGCTTCATCACTTGTATAATAAATACATCAAAGCACTCCCTGCATTCTACATATCTACAAAAACCTTAGAATGAAAGTTACGTGCTGTGTTTCATACTTCCCTTACCTTGCTTATTTCCACAAAAATGACAAGTTATTGAACAGATATTTCATCATATATGGGCTGCTTTTCTGCCTTTTTTATCCCATTTCATCCTTCACTTTTTGTAAAGAGGAAAGAGGAGCTAGCAGTAAAGTAATTGTAGATAGCTGTGAGAGAAGTGTCTCCAAATAAATGATTGCTTCAGAAACTACAAGAAAAGTACTTCTTTCCAATCACTGAGGATCTATGTGTACCTGTAAACATGTAATGTTTTTTCGGGTTAGTTAATGACTCTGCATATTTGTAAGATCTCTGCAACAACTTCCATCTGAATTTCAAAAATTCTTAACCATTTTGAATGTTACCTGCAGACATTTTAGCAAATCTTTCAATAACTACTCAAACAATTGATTATATAATGTACACACATTCCTGTGTTTAACTCCAGGATTACTCTAAGCAAAGAATCATCAAAATATTTCTTGAAACTCTTCAGTACTGGTTCATTACGAGCACAGGTAAAAGGAACAGTGTCTGCTTCAGCTGTCTTCTCTAACCTAACCTCAAAACAGGATTCCAGTGCATTACTGATATTTTTAATGATCTCTAACAATTGAATTTGTATAAATTCAATTCTGCAATTTCAAAAAACCTGGGGAAAAAGACTTTTGCTGTTTCTGTGAACTGAGGATCACAGAAGATGACAAACACTGGACCAATTCACAGGAAGAAGATTAAAATATTTTATGTCTAATGTAGTTCACTAGCTGATCTGGTGGGAAAAAAAGGATTGCAGGAGAAATAGTGGGATAGATGATAAAAGGAATAGCATAAATATAAAACCAAAGGTTTCTCTCCAAAGATGCTCAGGATGGGACCCTTTTAGTGTGTGCACTTTATATAATTAGATCACATGGGTAATAAAGTAGCTCCTACACTTGAATATGTTTGCTGCTGCTCAGTGTAGGTCCTCTAGGATACATAACTTTCCACTTTGTACACTGCTAGTTCTGTAAAGCCCTAAAATCACTGGGTTTTCTGTTGGTGAGGGTTTATGCTATTGTACAAAAGTGAAACAAATTTCAGCTTTTAACACAAAAAGTGCAACAGAAACAGAACAACATGAAAATTTCCCTCCTGCACACTATAATCAGGAGAGTAATTTGTTTTATGAAATTATCTTCACAAACTCTAGCCAAGTGGATCTCACAGATGAGGATCAATAAGGAAAATAATCAGTATGTATAGTTGTTCTGTCGTGGTGCAGTTTATTGCCTTTTTGAGAACAGGGGTACTTCCTTGGCTGTGTCTTCTCTGACCATAAAATTAGATATTAGAGAGGATAGACTATAAATGTGTTTGTATTTGGATCCTGCAAAGATTAGAAGGTGATTTGCAGTTAAAATTAGATAACTGTTTTCCCAAGTGGTAAACTGACCGTAGCCAGGCTTACTGTGAATCTCTTAAATTGGTTATTACTGTGGCTGTGGTATGCTATTTTTTATTAAGGGATTTCTAAAACCTATACTAATTTTGCAAAGTACCAGAGAAGTACAGCTGAAAACCAGTAACTTCCTTAGCTTTTTGTTGAAACAATCATAAAAATGCAGAGGATAAATAAACCTCTGCTTTCAGGCTAAAAATTCTGGATAACTGTCTGCCTGAGTTCTCTTTAAATCTGAAAGTAGTTCTTCTACTTGAACCTCTATGATACTTGATTAGTCATGGGGGGGGGGGGCAGGGGTGGTTGATTGGTTTTGTTTTAGTAAACTGCTGTAGAAATTTTTTAAGTGTGCTTGAGAGAGTCTTGGGATGAAATTCAGACTTTGTGTAAGTGGACACTTTGCTCTGGGTCTGACCCTGGCTGGGGCAGCAGCACCATGAATCTCTGTCAGGCGCTGAAAGATGTTCATCTCATGTGTAACTACTTGGAGAGATTTCTCCTCAAACTCTCTAGAGCATGCAAATCCAGAGGCTAATGTCCCCAGTGCATTTGCATCATTTACCAGAACAACAGTGTAGAAAAGGTTTCCTACAATATATTATTAATATTTATTATATCATACATTATTATAGTATTTATATTAGTAATAATATTTATATTATTAATATTTAGTATATTTGAATTAGTTATAAACAGCCACCTGGCTGGATAGCGAAGAAACCATTCTGATGGGAGATGAGTCTGTATTTGTGGAGGTTGTTCATTACAGCGCTTCCTGAGAACATGCATGGTTCCTGCTAATCCTATTCAGGCATGAGCTTCTTATAGTATAAATACAGATAGAAATCCTACTTGTTTTGTCTAGAAACACAATCTTCTAGGATCATAAACATGATGGGTAATTTCATTATTTGAAAATATCATGTTGAATCAGCAACTCAGTGTAATAGAGTTAAGAAATGTTATTACGGTGTGGTTTAGACTCACCTCACAAAGAGACTTTCTAGGGTATGAGTCAGGAATGAAAATGTATTTGTATCATCATACTGGTATGGTTCCAAACTGACTTCGGCCAGGTCACGCATATATTTGTGGAAGTGTTCAGGTGACTGCTTATGTACTTTTAAAAAGGTGGTGGAACTCAGAAAGTGTCTCTTTCTCTCTGCAATTTCCCACCTAAGGAATTAATATTGATTTTTTTCTACCCCTCTGTATATAGAATAAGTTTAGGAGGGTCTCACAAACTGTTGTGGTAGAAGCTGCAGGATTACACAGGTTGTAACTTCAGAAGACACCCAGGTTTTTCAATAACATCAGTTCACCTAGATGAATTATTTTGGCTTCTGATGTGCCTGCAAATACTGCCATGATAAAACCTTAAATTGTTCTGCTATTCTATCTTAAATTGTGGAGAAAAAAGTTTTTAAAATAGAATTTGCTTCTTATAATGTACGTGACTAATTTCATTTTGCATTCTACTTAAAATAATCCAGAAAAAACAGTTGGCCAACAGTCAGTGGCTAAAACTACTCTGTCATGAAGGCTTTAGATATTGCAGATCTGCTTAGGGCAGAAAGCTGACCTCTGATGACAGCTCTGTGTCTCCTCCAGAGACATTCTCTGTCTTTCTATGGGTACTGTAACATGATGATTAACTTACTTTTACTGGGCAGCTAGCTGATCATGAATGTTAATTATTGTTGAAAGTTTTATCTGCAGCTTTCATTTTCTGTTTGTTTTTTGTTGTTGTTTTTAATAACATATTGTGGACCTAAATTAAATGTCTCATTAAGGTGATCAAGAATTCAGATTCTAATGTGTCAAAGCAGATGATTTGTTGTCTTGAATATAGAGTAAAAATACAGTCACACATCCCTTTTCAATGTCTTCCTAAACTGTTTAGTTTTGGTATAACAGAGCTATGTAGGAACTGATTACAAATGTGAGCTGGTGGCCTGGAGCTGGTGGCCTGGGTCCTGTCTCCCATGCTCTGGTAAGGTCTGATCTTCTGACACAGAGCACTTTAGCAGCACGTTCCTACTTTTGGCAAGAAACACATTTGCAGTGCTCCATTTGCTAACATGTATTATAATCACAAAAATTTTAAATTCTCTTGAAACAGAGATAATCCAGACACTAACATTGCATTCTTGGAAGACTCTTCTGTAACATCACAGTGTCCCCACATCAATGCCTGGGTTCCAACTGACATGACAATCAGCATCTTTATGTGTTATATGGGAGTTGCCAACATAGTCCATTGCCATTAACAGAGCTCAGAGTCCATTTTGATAAAACACAGAGAACACTAATGAATTAATTTGATCTCATTTGATCAGTAAGTGCTACTTTTTGCTACTCCTATTATATTGTCCAAGTACTGAGAAAAAACACCGATTTATTTTTATGCAAGGTTAACATTTTCAAATTATCCTAGAGATTAATTACAGCCCAAATATTATCACAATGTATTGATTGCTCATTATTACTTCTTAATATATGAGGAATTAATATTTTATCAACAAAGCTAACAGATGATGTAGAAAAAACCATTACTTAATGATACATTTTTCTAGTTTACCTTAGACAAAGTATTCTTACTCTTAGTTAGAAAAAATATATTATTGAATAAAGCCATTGTTTGATCTAGCCCAAAAGCCTGTCTTTACCAATGAAAATAACAAGTAATCAGCAGTGATAATTGTAAATCAAGGAATATTATCTTCTAGTAAAATTCCTTTTCAGCCAAGCAAGATAAAGGGAAAGGGGAAAAGAAGGTCTTTACCAGGATGGGACCTCAAACAACTCCATCTGAAGCCACTGGAAATATTCTTGATTAATTAAGAGACGATTTTACTGAGCCACATAATTTATGCCCTAAAGCAGAAGGTTTGTTAAGCCTTATAATAATCATTATGGTTATCAAAACTGCAAGCAGTAGTCTAAAATTTATAAACATTTTATCTCTGCCTGGATCTCAACAAATAACCTCTGATACTAAAAATGTGTCAGAACATTTGTAGATATTCATTAACCTGCAAAAAATGTGAAATCTTCTCAGGGAAAAGTACAAGGAAGTTTATGTGTAGATATTCTCCTGGTTCTTCTAAAGCAAGTATAAAATTTAACATATGAATGCATGCCTAGGACTTGCCATGGTCCCAGGGCTCATACATATAAAGCAATTATTCTCTGAAAAGAGCTATTAAAAATAATTAAACTCATCTAAGAGAAGACTTATGATACTTACAAGTGACTGTGTAAAGAGAACCACTTTTAGAGCACGGTTACATGACAGACCACTTCAGCTAATAATTTGCTTACTTTTTTATGCATGTGCACGACTGAATTCTCCTCTGAATCCGTGATCACAAGAATTGTGTCGCCACTTCTCTGATAACAGGCTGTGCACGGAAGCTGCAGTTGGAAAGGGAAATTGCACAATATGGTTGTTTAGTTAAAGCAAGTAAGTGTGTCCAAGAATAGTTCAATTTCTAATGCAAATCTTTCTGGGTACAAAGGCCTGGCTTGGCTGCCCCTTTGTCTGCAGGTGTCTCCAATTCAACTGCTTGGCACAGGACTTGCTAGCAGTGGCTGGAAACTTTTGTACTTGGAAGATGAATAGTATTTCAAAAGCAGAGTGCCTGCACTGATGAGCACCAGAACTTTACGGATAGTACTTTTAACAAACTCATTAATGAAGGATTTGAAGTGCTCTGCCTGCTAAGTGCACTACATTGCAGATGAGAATATTCCCACATTTTCCAGCCTAATGTCTTGATTTCAAAAACGCGTACTTACCACTTTTTCTGCCTCTCTGCGGTCTTCAGCCATACATGGACTAAAGTAGTGTGATGGCTAGTTTGCAGAAACTTGATTTCTAGATGTGTGGCCCTCCAGTTGCCCAAGGCTGGGGGGTCTCTGGGCAGCAGCGTGGTGCAGAACAGCACAGATCTAACACTTTCAGATTGCGCAGGGAAGAAGCAAGGCAGCAGCTAACACAAATTGAGAAGGGATTTTTAACTGCAGTTTTGGCTCCTGAAATCTACCTAGCTCCTGATTGAGGAGCTCACTTCGGACCTGTCCCTAAGTTTATTTTGTACTTAGAAGCAAAATACAATGGCTGAGTAATACCCATGTTTCTGGCTCAGTTATCAATTTATTTAAACTTTTGGTTACATTGTGTCTGCCTCTGAAGAAATCTGATTTGTACTCTGGTATTTTTCACTCTGCTGCAGCCATTAGAAGTTAAAGGCAGCCTAAACCTCAAAATTTAACCTGGAACCTTTTAGAGAAGGAAATTTGGATTTATTCCATTGGAATCAGGACAAACACAGGTATTGAGATCAGTTGCAGTGCAAAACCAGCCAAAGTTAGGGTGTGTTGAGAAAGGTAGTTTGGGCTCAGACAAGTTTATAATGAATTATTCATGGGACTGGACTATTAAGAAGATTCTGATTCTTCTCTTTAAGACATGTAATTTTAAGGATGAAATTACAGAGACTTTGAGTGCTTACAAGTTCTCCCTATCCCTCAAACAAGATTTTTTCTTTTCTTTTAATGCTTAAGATAATAAAATCTTTTGAGAATCTGGTGGCTTTTAATGGTGCTTAAATGGAAGCTGATGCTTTTATAAAAGATCTTTTACAGCAAGGCAAAATACACAGGATATGGAGCGAGGAATGGATAGGTTTTGATTTTAACTGTGTCCTAGAATGTATGAACTCTCTGGTCTGGGCTAAAATGAAACTGGAAATCTAGGATAGGATCTGGCTCTAATGTACATGATTTTAGGCACCTAAGTTTGGCAGGCAGCCTCCCTCTGCAGTCTGACAGCCCTTCCTCCCCCGCTGGCTACAAAGGGCACACAGTCACCAACTTCAGACCTAATTTTCAGATAGATGAGAGACAGATTTCTGGTTAATTTACAGCAACAGCCCATGAAACCTTCCAGATACTGACTTTATGGCTTCTCAATTATTTTTTGATCTGTATACAAAGCAATGTATATAGAAATATGTATGAAAGAATGTATGAATATGTTCTGTCCAAAGATACCTGCTCTAAGCCAGAGTCAATGCCAACTCTACAAAAGAGCATATGCAGATTAATGTGTCAATGGTATAAACCTTAAATGGAGATTTGCCTTCCTGACCTCATAGGTAGAAAGCCTCGTCACTGGTGACCAGACTGTGGAAACTTCATTCTGAAGGAGAGGAAGAAGGACAAACATTGGTGTGAGGTTGTGGTTTGGTGATTTTTTCACAAAAAAGAAAAAAATACCCAAACCTGAACCTGCATAAAAGACTTCTGAAAGGTCTCATACTGACCTTGAGTACTTACAATCTTCTGTCCTGTATCTGAGAGAGCCCTATGCTGAAGAAGGTACCATATCCTTGTGCACATAAACTCTAATTTCAGTCTTTTTCTAAGCAAATAATCTGTTTTGTGAAGAGCAGTCGGTCAGTGGTTAACATTCTCACTATTTTTGAAAGACACCAGATCTGCTGAATTAAACTCAGAACTACTGAGATAATCACATGGAACTGGAAGGGGGCTGTGCCCTTAAAAGCCCTCCTGCAGCTACAGGAACCACTCTTGAGTGAGGTAGTGGCTGGCAACAAAAGTGGAGGATGCCCTTGGGAGATCAGGAGGGCCATTAATTGTGGAACAATTGCATTATGTTTAGGTGGGCTATAACTTACTCCTGCAGCATGCAACAGATGTGTACAATATTCTCATGTAACAACTCATTGTGTTGTGGGCTACTCACACACGCACAATATCAAGACATGTTGTGAGTATCTACAATCAGTGAGCAGATCCTAACAATAATTTTAAGACTGCTCTTCCACACTGTTTTTTCCATCAACTATTGTTTCTGGATTGCCTCTTATGGGGGATTTCTTTCTGTTTTAGACCTTCAGCTCTAGTATCTTCATTGAAGGATCATTTCACCAGGGGAAAAAGTATTTTGTTTCTGTGTAAGCTATAAGGAATTGGCTTCAGTTGAAGCTGTGAGAGGAATATGGTCGTTGAAGCTGACTGAAATGATTCTCTTGTGGCACTGAAGAGGTAATAACAACAGGTAAAAAGTGGTCCGGAAACAATGAGCAACAGACAAGGAGGTGCCTTTAGAACAGGAGAGTGAATAGCTGCTCATCTAATGCACTGTACTGATATTTTTGTATCATTTTCCTGTGCAGTAAAAACCAAGTTATTAGCACAGGTCTCCTGCAAACTACCAAGAAGATCCAGACTATACCTTTCCATGAGGTGATTCTCCCCCTCTACTCTGCTCTTTTGAAGACCCTACCTGTACTGTGGCCAGCCCTGGAGTCCCAAACATGGGACAAGGAGCTGTTGGATTGAGTCCAGAGGAGGATCAGAAAGATGATCAGAGGGCTGGAGCACTTCTCCTATGAAGACAGGCTGAGAGAGTTGGGATTGTTCAGCCTGGAGAAAGAAGGCTCCAAGGAGACCTTGTATATGACCTTCCAGTACCTGAAGGGGTCTTACAGGAAAGCTGAAGAAGGACCTTTTACAAAGGCATGTAGTGGTAGGAAGAGGAGGAATGGTTTCAAGCTGAAAGAAAGTAGATTTAGATTGGATATTAGGAGGAAATTCTTTCCTGTGGTGGTGGTGAGACACTGGCACAGGTTGTCCAGAGAAGTTGTGGTTGCCCCCTTGCTGGCAGTGTTCCAGGCCAGGTTGGATGGGTCTTTGAGCAACCTGGTCTAGTGAGAGGTGTCCCTGCCCATGGCAGGGGTTTTGGAACTAGATGATCTTTAAGGTCCCTTCCAACCCAAACCATTCTATGATTCTATGTACACCAGATGAATTCCCCTTCTGCAGGGAACAAAGTGGAAATAAGACAGCCTTGTCTTCTCCTTGTTTAGTTATGAAGGACCAAGGAGGAACTGTGATATCTGAAATGCGTTCCCTCAGTCAATGGAAATATAAGCACAAGTTGTGAAAGCAGGAGACACCTTACCAAAGTCAAAACTGACTGAAATGTGTATTCGTGTTTGGTTCTTCAAATATTCCTCTGGAAAAAACTATGCAAGACTCTTGCAAAACCAACAAGATCGTAGAATCATAGAATGGTTTGGGTTGAAAGGGCAGGGACACCTCACGCTAGATTGCTAGTCTAAATCAATATTCTCTCAGTTCTTGGGCACTTCATGAATACAGAAGGGAGGAGATGAACTGTCCTGGCCACCTGTCTGGCACAGTCACACCCTGCCTTGGCAGGAGTTCCCCCATCCATACAGACAGTGAAAGACAGCCTGCACCACCTCACCATCTGAGGGCTTTTTCTCATGAATTGCCCTCAGGGGATCCCCATGGCAGCTGCTGCACAGAAGCCACCAGTGAACTTCATTTTTATCACTGCTAAGAACAAATTCCCTTAAAGGTTTGTGCTTGGCAGGGTGCCACTCGTTGAGTCAATACCACTGTTTTCAGCACATGGTTCTGCTGCTGTTTCTTTACAGCATGTGTGTGGACAGTATAAGTATTTGGATTCTTTCTGTCTATCTGCTCCTTCATTTTGGGTCATATAAATCTTTATTTTGTAGTTGTTGAAATTTTCAACTTCCATCAGTAAATGCAGTGGTATAATGAGATAATAGATAGTTAGATCTCTTTTGTTTTGACTTAAATTTATAGCTAGTTATCTACAACTTCTCTGAATTCCTTTCCCAAACAAATCCCTTTGCTTAGACTTGGGCCAAAAATATTTTTTTTCTGGAAAGCATTGAAAGAAGTGATCCTGGCTTCCTCCTTTTAACAAAAGATCATTGGAAAATATAATATTTCTCATTTTACTGAAAGGTATCCAACTTTTTGTGAAGGTTCCTTTTGATTTTGATGAACTTTGAAAGGATAATCTTTATTCAACTTCATTCATATCCAGTTGTTGCTATTGTTTGTGTGAGATATCCACTTTCTTGGTCAGCTCCAAAAGTGGTTATTGTGAGGAAAGATATTTATGGAACGTACTTACACATCAATTTATTTCTTTCAGTTAAAAGTGAATGTTTAAAAATACTGGAGTTTTCTTGATATTTTTTCTTTTTCTTCCCTCCTAGTTTTTATTTTTGGGAAAATAAAAAATGTATTTTTAATTTTTTCAATTTTGCTACACTAGAGGAAAACTTGAGGGGAGGGAGGAGGGGCCAGGGATTTCCAGTTCATACAGAAAGATATTTCTTTACACATCATATTCTAACTTGGCTTCAGCCACTGCAGAAACCTTGACCAAATTCCCATACAAAATGTTTGGATCAGATTTTAAAATTCCACCTAGGTGTATAGCTTTTACACATCAATACTCAGATTTCAAAAACATCACTTCATCTACCTCATTTCAAAAACACAAAGTTGTATGCAGACACCTGGAAAATATTATTTCCAAAATGACACAGAACTGGAAAAACTTATAATTCTGTACTCAGAGAACTTCTTTTTCTCTTAAGTGTGCAAGAAATTTTGTTCCCATTGCCATGAAATTATATCTGTGTGATGAGCAAATGTAATTTTTCCAAAATAAACCAGCAGAATAAAAGAGATTAGAACAATAGCTAACAAGACAGCTGAAATCTTACAAAACAAATCTCTTTTATATCTCTCACAATGATCTTCATTCATTCCTGCTCTACACCATTGTTTGTTGTCATTGCTTATCACCTTATGTCTTTTCCAGACTGTGAAGTACGTAGGACTGGGACCTGTCTTCAAAATTTTGCAGGTTGCCATGGGTATTAGTGGTTCTGTATAAATATGGCACTATGTTTGTAACTGCTTGTACCTTCACAGTTGTTACTATGATACACCCAGGCTATCTGCACATACCCTGTGACTTCAGAAGCGCAGCATCTAACAACAGGAACAGCTGACAAAAATAATAACTATTGACTCACCTGCCAGGGCTGACCTTGCCAGCTGAACAAAACCAGTTCCACCCATCAGATATATTTGTACACCCATAGCAGTTATTGAACAATTAAATAATAAAATGTATCCATATAATTTGTATGTATATATAGTAGACATTCATTGAGTGAAAATGCAAAATGGGAAATTTCAGGTCATGAACAAGAAAACTGGTAGAGTTAAATACAGAAAACTGAACTACAAGGCCTGAGAATGTAACCTAATAAATGAATAATAAAACAGCCAGACGGATAAGAAGGGTTTTTTCTCAGAGCTCTGCAACTCACACAACTTAATCTTTGTAAGGGAGGGAAGTGTTGCAAATGCTGCCTTATATTTTTCTAAAGCTCATGTCCTCTGCAAAAAAGCTAGTAACCATGCTGAAATGATTAGGGTGATTGTACCATGAAATGGCTTGGATTTGCTCATCTGGCTTCAAGTTCAGAGGAATGACCAACAAGCTGACTTATGTTCTTAACAGTGTAGACCCAGAAGGGTTCGAGCAGATGTTGCAGGCTTACTCCAGGCAAATACATGAAGTTTTGTGGTTTCTCTTAAGTGTTTGCTAATATTGACCACATTGCAAAGTCAAATGTCCTTTCTCAACAGAGCTGACTATTCATAATACAATACAGATGATTTAATCTGTGGTTAGGACTTTCAATTTCTACTAGAGCTGTATAAAATCTGAACTGTTCAAACCTACATTATATTGACATACAAACCAAAAAAAGGCTAAAAATCCCAATCAACTCCAAACCCTCAGACTCCAAATAGTTTACACCTCTGCGGCTGGGTTATGTTGTAATGCTGTCTGTGATCCTGTGGATGTCCATGTGCTATGGTGACATTGCTCCTTCAGGTCCATAACTGAAGGAAGTGGGAGTTGTTTCAGAAAAGTTTTTGAAGCAGTTAGAGGCAAGTGTATTTTCCAAACTAGAGACACCTGAATCTCAACTGTACTTGGTTCTGTCACTTGCACCACAATGTTGGTCGACATTCCTCTCTTATTTGTGACTCACTTACACAAAAGATAAATGCTAGGTTTTCATGTTGAAAATATTATTTGAAATTCACTACCACGTAAAGTAGATTTAATACAGCCATTATTTCTTTCAAAGCTAATCTAAATTCTCTTTGCAGTCCTGACCACATTGAAATCCTGAAGAGATTTGTTTGTTTGATTTCAGTTTGGTTTTCTGGTTTGTTTTTTGTTTGTCTTTTTGGTTTGTTTTTTGTTTTGTTTTGTTTTTTGGAGGTTTGGTTTTTGGTTTTGTTTTTTTTTTTTTCAAGAAAATAGTTTTATTTCAAAAATGTGAAGTTCCTGAAGAACTCAAATGAATGTCTTTTGATTTTGGTGAGTGCTTTTTGACAAAAGCACTGGGTGATAGAAGATTTAGAAAATGATAAACAATTTGTTTTGACATCTTTAAACAAAGACATTTAATTGTTTTTGCTTGAAAAACTGTTTTCATTAATAAATGAAGACAGAAGTCTGAGAGATTTGAGACTTACAAACAATACACTTTGTGTCAGAAAAAATACCTCTGCTGACAAAAATGTATTCTGAGATTTTGTTGGTTTAACAAAACAAACAATGGGTTTTGGTTGACTGGATATTGTTTTATTTTATTCTTTTTTCTGTTTGGACAGAAAACAAAAAAAAAAAAGGAAGTTCATACATAGCCCTACTCCTAAGTAACTCCCAGAACAAGGCAGAACAAAATTAAGTTTATATCTTGGTGAAAATGCTGGCCCCTTTGAAATCAATGGCAAAATTCCCACTAATTTCACTGGGGTCAGGCTTTCACCTTAATCTTTAACTTACAGCTCACTTTTCCTTCATTATACATTGCAGAAGTGAAGGAGGCTTCTTTCTGGTCAAATCACTGCTAGTGAATCTGTCCCAAGAGAAACATGCAATACACACTTCTCCTTTCTGTCCTAAAAGAGCACTGGAAAAAGCACATTTCTCCAACTTTTATAATGTATATGGGTGTTTTCAAATGTATTTTAATGTCTTTGTCTATAGTAAACCTTGTTTAAGATGTTAATGACTTTTGACAAGCACTTCCCTTGTGTCTGGATTTTGAAAGGAAAACCTAGAGCATAAAATGGCCTTGTTCTAGTCATGCAGTGGATTGAAACCAGCAGAAGCTGATAGCAAACAGCTTTTCTCAAAATGTAAGTTCAGTTTTCTTTCCCATGGATTTCTGCTTTGCCTTTTGCTGCAAGCTGGCAACACCATTTGAAAAGACAGAACAAAAATCAAACTCAGAACTTCAATACTAATGCATTGTCTAATTTTTTATTTTTTTTTCATCAGCTGTACTTTCTCCTTGACATCCAAACAACAAGGAAAGAAAATTTATCTTGTCAAAAAAGTCTTGTGAGAGCTTTGTTTAGAGCATGAATCAAAATAGAGGACTCCCAAAGAGGGAGTTTGCACCCTGGAGGGTCAGAGCAGCTATTTCCCATTCCAGGGGAGCTCAACATCACACTTTTCCAGTTCTTTCTGTTTATTGAGTTAATGGCAAGTCATAGGAAATATGCGCTTTTCACCCATGTATGAGAATAAAGCAGCATTAATTGGATCACTGTTTTATTTATATGTAGCTTCAAGGCTGCGGCCTATCTGAAAGCTTTTGAAAATTCAGCTGTTTTTATGACATAGTTGGAAATGCAATGAATTTCTTAGGGCTAACAAGTCATCAGATATTGGCAAGCCATGGTAGCTGAGCATGTGCTCTTTGTTACTGGAACTTGACTGCATATCTGAGTCATTGGGTGCCTAAAAATAAGTGTTAGTGTTGTGTGTCTCCCTATCTTACAAAACGTATTGTGTGAGAAAGCAAAACACTTCAGATTCACCTGAATAGGAAATGTGAATCTTCAGTGTGGAAGGTACATTTGAGAGTCACTCTAGTCTTTTGTAAACAGTGGAAAGTTAGCGTGGTCAGTGGGGATAAAGTGGGATTTGTCTCATCCTAACCTAAAACCTGTAAATGGCACAGCATCCTGTCCTAGCTGATGAGATCTTCACTGATGCTCGTGAAAGCCAGGACTCCTTGCACTCATCAAGACATCTACCTCTGGGGAATCTCTAAACTTGAGGAAGATTTTTTCACTTCCATTTTGTCTGCTGGTGTTCTACAAGGTAAAAATTAAATTAGGACTAGACAGTTATTATTGTTTTGAACATGTTATCTATATAATCATGGATTTCACCAATTTTCTACTGCTGTTACATGTAAATTGCTCAGGTCTTGCCAATATTGAATTTGTTTTTCATTTAATGATGGTAATATGTGTTTTTGTTTTTAAGTAAAATCTCTTGCTGTTTGTGACTGGAGACTCCCCAGGGAGGCAAAGCTGATAACAGCTCTTACCTTAAACCAAATTAGGAAATTAAGTTTCTAACACATTGTTAAAAAAAACAGGGAAGCAAGTAAGAAAAAACTGGGAAGAGGAAGTGAAATTCTAATTTCATGTTGAATGACAAAAATCATTAATTTATTGATGGAAACACAAGGATCATATTCAGGCATCACAGTATAAATGCTAAGAGGGTTCAAGACATTTGCAATGACAAAGAAATCAGTTATAGGACCAAGAAGAAATTTTGTTTAATATGGCACGCTAAAGGCACAATTTTAGTTTTGCTAAAAGTCACAAATTTAAAAGTATATATATTTTCTCTAGCACATATTTCCTCCTCCCTCCCTGCTGGAGCAGCCTATCCTTTTTTCCCATTTTCTGTTGCAGCAGTGGCTGGGCTTTTCCTTCTCACTTGCTCTGGCAGCTGCAGTCCCACCCTCGTCTCAGCACTGAGTGCACACAGTGATTACATATGTCTATTGCAAATGATCATTTTCCCTTCTGCCTCCCAGCTACAAATTCCCATCACAGTATACCCCTCTTTAAATCTCTTCTTTATTGAGTTTCATCAGCATAAGGCCATTGTTAATACATCTGTTGGAAATAAAAAATAATTTCCCTGTGTCTACCACCTCCTCTCCACTACAGAGTCTCACCCGATCCCAGGTTCCAGCCATGATTAACCAGCACACATGTGTTTCAAATAAAAGCTATCTTCTCTTCACACACACCCCCTCCCTCTCCCAGCTGTAGACTTCCCTACTGTGTTATCCTCATTTGTAACTCTTCTGCCTTGTTT
Organism: Aegotheles bennettii; assembly: GCA_013398125.1. Taxonomy (NCBI): domain Eukaryota; kingdom Metazoa; phylum Chordata; class Aves; order Caprimulgiformes; family Aegothelidae; genus Aegotheles; species Aegotheles bennettii. Next base: position 304,683 of record VZRW01010749.1, read on the forward strand.
TCAGCCATGCTTTCTCATCGGTGTCTTCCCTGTTCTTAATATTTGCTTATGGATGTGTTTACCATCTTCTCTCAAAGAAGAAGCTCTAAAAAAAGATAAATAGATATCACAGTCTTCATTTTAGATGAGGAAACTAAACTCTGTGGAGTTGGAGAAATTTGCTGCCTGCTCCAGAGGGGTCAGAGCAGGCTTGGGAATGGCACCTGGGACCAGATTCTTAACTGGTATAAACCAGAGCTGAAAATCAAGATCTTTAGGCTAATAGGCATGTCCCCTTGTGCTGGATTGTTCTTCCTCCCTTTTCAAAGGTTTTACTCTTTTTGGAGATAAGTGTCTCTGGGAAGCATTACTTGTCTGAGGTTTATATATTAGACCGTGCTAGTTTTAGCTGAGATAGAGTTAATTTTCTTTATAGTAGCTAGTATGAGGCAATGTTTTGAATTTGTGCTGAGAATAATGTCGATGACACACTGATGTTTTAGTTGTTGCCAAGCAATGCTTACATTAAGCCAAGGACTTTTTCAGTTTCTCATACTTCCCCTGTCCTCCCAGCTTCTTCTCTACAAGAAGCTGGGGAGAGGCACAGCCAGGACAGCTGATCCAAACTGGCCAAAGAGATATTTCATACTGTAGGATGTCATACTTAACTGAGAGGAGTTGGCCGGGAGGAGCAACCTGGGGACTAGCTGGGCATTGGTCAGTGGGTGGTGAGCATTTACATTGTGCATCACTTGTTTTCCTTGGGTTTTATTGACCTTTGTCTTTATTAGCTCCATTTTCATATTTATTTTTTTATTATTATTTGAATTATTAAGCTGTTCTTATCATAACCCATGAGTTTTACTTTTTTTTTTATTCTCCTTCCCGACCTACTGGGGGCAAGGACAGGAGTGAGTAAGAGGACACATGGTGCTTAGTTATCAGCGGGGATTAAACCAAGACATAGGCTTACAGTGGGTTAGGGAAGCAGTGGGTTTCAGACCTACAGGTACATCCTTTCAGCTGTGCCTGTTATTCAATGGCCAGAGATATAGTCTTAAAATTGTGGAAGATTAGGGGCATGGGCCCATCCTTGCTCCCATCTGCACAGCAGATGGCTTGTGCATGTCCCTAGTTTAACCCAGTGGGACTCTGGGTAATTACCCTGGCTGCTCGTGCCTGTTACTGCAATTATTCACACCCAAACTGTGTTTCAGTCTACTATGCAAAAGCTCTCAACACTACTTTCCCTTCCTTTGGCTGTGCTGCTATGAACATAACCAGAACATGATGCTGCAGACTGTCCTTACTCTTCCCAATATTTATATTGTATCCCATAGCTGGTATTGCCAACCTCAGCTACTTAAAAATTATGAGTTGTCCTCCAAAGCATTACCAACACAAAAGAATTAATTAACAAGCAGTTGTGCTTGTTTGTCTGACTTCCTGCCTCTTGAGGCAAGATTTTCAGCTTTCGTCTGTGACTGTATTGACCAGAAATGTAAACACTTTTTAAATTATTTTTTTAAATGAAAGCTAGAATTCCAATTTGATCTCTTGTTTTGGGAAGGTGGTGCTTTAGGAAGGAAGCACACCCATCGTCATGGGTCTCACAAAATACTTAGAAGAGTTGGGAATATGTTGCAAGACTTAACCCCAAAGGAAATTTTTTATATATACCAGATAACATCTCACCAAAGGTAAAAGTTGTTGGTTATTTGTATCACTTGCTAAATGCCACTTGCTAAATGTCACTTGCTAAAAGACAGCAAAAACAATGAAGAAAACTACTCAGAGCTTGGTGGTTTTTTCTTTCTAAAACAGTATTTTGAATAAAAATATCTACAGTATTGACAGGTGTTTTATGTCTTAAATAATTTCTCTATTGTGAAATAAGTGTATTTAATTTTAAAATAATTTCCCACAACAGAAAAAGGACAGTTAACATGAAGCAGACAGACAATTAGAAGCACAGTATCAGAAAAAGATCTTTTTGACTATATTGGTAGAAATGTATGTGGGTTTCCTGATTTTGCTTTTATTTTGTTTATGACCTTTGTGGTTGACAGACTCATAAGAATTAAAATATTTAAATATTAAAGAGTTGAATTTACAGACAATTTATCTGACCTCAGAAAACACTGGAACAACTCAGAAAAACTGTCCAAAACCTGCAACAATACTTTGGCAAAATATTGTCTTGAACCCCTGGGACAATGTAATAGCACAGATATTTTACAATGGTTGAAATCATAGTCCAGAATTGAAGGTATGTTTGAATGAAGATATGTAGTTTTCTGGTCAAGAATCCAAACCAGAAGGACACCAAAGGAGTTATATTAAAAGTTGATGCCTGTATATGTTTTCATAGACAGCTTATGTATCTACCACTTGATTTCTGTAAACATGATAAACCATAAAGTGCAACAATATAGAAGGAGATTTTGGATACAACAAAATTTCATGCTTTGAGAAGTTAAACCCAGAAAATTAGCTGAGCTTTCATATAAAGCTGCAAACTCTAGCCTGTGGCATACTAGCCATTTGTTTCCTGTAAGACCATCTTGACATTTCTTGTTCACCAAGAAGTAGAAAAGTTAGAGCAAGGCTGGCAGGGGAAGTAAGGGAAGATGCATCAGCTCAACCCAGACCTCTCAAATCCATTTTAATGAAAGCCTGAGACAATCCCAGGTCGCAGTCATAAATGATGGCACCATTAGCATATGCGAACTGGTGTGGGCTGAGGGTCTAGAGAAATGGAAATAGCCGTTGTCTTTATGGTATTGACTTAGAAAACAACAAAAAGGAACAACAGTTGGCTCCTTCCCTTTTAAAAAAGAAAGATAGAAGGTGCTGTTGGGAAAGTAAAACTTTGCTTCCACACATGATTATTATAAAAAATAATAATATCAAATGTGGAATCTAATTTGAATATTTCTTAGGGTGAATCTGTCCCTGTGGCCTGAACCGAACCGGATACTGAGCAACTGAATTTGTCTGAGGCAGCAGAACTTAGTTTACCTCTCTCACTCCTCCACACTTTCCTGTTCAATTGACCTAAAATGCCAAAGATGTCTCCGAGGGCACATTATGATGGAAGAGAGATCAAATCAAAACCTGAGATTTGTTGTTGTTCTTACTTCTATTAAAAGGGGTTAGACAAGAACAAATGATAGGTGATTGCTACACTGCTGATGAGTTTACAACAGACAATCCATTCCTGAGTAACTTGTGATTTTCCAGGTGTTGGCCAAGATGGACAGTTTAGTCTCAGGTGTAAACTGAAAAATAAGGGCCAAATTAACACTGACTTTTTTCTTTGCTGCTGTAAAGTAGGGGATAGTGTCATTTTCCTTCTCTGCCTTGTTTTCTACAGATTCTTTAAGTTCTTTGCAGGTACAATGAAGGTTGTGAGGGTGTCTTCCACAAACAATCATCTTTTCTGGATCTCATTGTGATACACCATTTCTCACACAATTAGGAAAAGCATTTAGACTCAGTACTGGCTCTTGGCTTACTGTCCATATTTCATGGGCAGAGATGTACACAGAAGGCTGTGCAGTCAGCCACACAGGTCTCTACCTTCCTGGCCCTGAAAAATTTGGGATAACACAGATGCAAGCACGTGAGCTTGCTGAACTGCGGCTTTAGAGGAAAATGTGTCTAGAAATGTTACACTTCCATGCCAAATGCATATTCCTCTGCATGTGCATGTGTGCACATTTCCTCAGCTCTGCTTATGAAACCAGCACTCATGAGTGAGCTCCTCAGAGCTCCCTTTATGACAGTATAGAAAAGAAAATTGTGAGTTTGACTCGTTTTTTGTTCAAAGAATTGTTAACTGAGATGCAGCTGCAAGACCGAGTACTTTTCTGAATTGCACCTCTGCAAGGACAGAAGGCTTCTTGGGATCTGATCAAAGGACAGGAAAGCAAAGCAAGACTTGCAGAAGTTAGAATTTGTTTCCAACCATCTTTTATTTTTTACTGCTGGAAGTGACACATCAGCAGGAACCAAAAATAACACAACCATAGAGTCTGACTTTCAAACCCCAGTGGAATTTGCAGGCCCGATGGTAGAAGTGCTTTATCTCAAATCACTACTCATAACATTCCCTCACTCGTTCTGCAGTAGAATTATGAGAAGTAAATATGTGCACGCACGCACATGTGTGCACCATGTAGGATGTGTGCTACAGGCTTTGCATGATCAACAAACATTTGGCAGCTATCAACCATAACAACTTCCTTTTCACATGTCTAATGACAGCCTTGTCTTCTGTATTCCAACCATACTTGTTAATGTATTAAAGAGTTATGCCTTGAAGCTCGAAGACGTGAATATTTTCATATAGAGCCGTATGTTTGATTCCTCCCCAGTTAGTACACATACATACAGCTGGTTTCATGGCCAGATTCTCTGCTCTTCAGTGAAGTGGAAATATTTTACAGAATTATTCTCACAGTTGAGATGTTCCTGTGTGTCCTTCAAAATGTGTGCTCTCTGTCTGGATCCACTGATAACTAATGAGGGTTGAAGTGTTGCTGAAGCCTTTCTGCAACTGGAATTCCTCTACCAATTTGTCTGTTTTCTTTGAACTTATACTTATTGCAAAGTGTCTTTGGGCCATTTCATACCCAGGCATTTTAATGAATCTTAGAAATCACTTCACCTTTCTCCATCTATTTAAAAGTTAGACTTCTATTCCAAAGTAATGATCAAGGTTTACTCTATAGTCAATAAATAAATACCTTTAGGAAAGTTACTCATCCTAAGAGAAACAAGCAGTGCTATGAGCACACAATGGTACATTTTTAGATGGGTTAGAAATCTGGACCTTGCTGACTCCACTGGGGATTGCTCACATCCAGTCCCCAGGTAGCCAGCGTTGAACTGCCTGGTGGTTGAGTGATGCAGATACATATCCACTACAGGTTATAGTATGACCACAGCAAATTCCCTTCTGTTAGTGAAACAAGTGAGGTTTTAAAAGAAATAGAAACCAAATATTCTTTTCATGTGGTCTAGTCATTTGTCTTCCAGTCAGAAAATTTGAGGGTCTATAGTGCTGCTTCTCTGCTGCAATCACAGAGGCTTCCTTTGGTCTGTCCTGCTGCTCTCCAAACCACTGCCAGAGGTGGGCCAATAACATGATCTTAACAGCAGGAATTAGCACATCAAAACTGATCTTGCATTATTTCTCTATAAGTTACTAAGCACTGATGAGTGACAAACTGCACAGAAAACATGGTCTCAATGTTCTCTGGAAAGGACTGCTGAAATATTTGACAAGTTTCAGTCAAACCAAGCTGTTTCCTCAATTTTGAAGCCAACTTGCCAAGCAATATTTCAACGCTTTGTGGTATTTTATGTAGGATTATTCAGCGTAAGGAAGTGTAAAGTTCAGTGTTAAGTTGTACCAGTACTTTCTCCTATTTTGCTGTAACAACATGCAGTGTTGAAGTTCTCAGATTCTCTACCACAGTGGTATAGTGTAGATATAGATATGCCAGATATAAGGCAGTGTCAGTGTAGTGTATTTTGCATATATTTATCATGTGCCTTTCAATACCTCACCTGTGTTCCAGTGGTTCATTTTTTCCAAATGCTGTTGTAGTTTAGTTTTGTTCTTATTTTTCTGAATAATCTCCTTCTTTTCCCCAAGATTCAATTGGTTCAGTCATATACAGTTTTATGATTTGATATATGGAACGGGCTGCCCAGCAAAGTGGTCGAGTCACCGTCCCTGGAGGTATTTAAATAATGTGTAGATATGATGCTTAGGGACACAGTTTAGTCGTGGATTTGGCAGTGTGCTAGGTTAATGGTTGGACTTGATGATCTTAAAAGTCTTTTCCAACTAGAATGATTCTGTGAATCTATGATATCTATTGCATCTTGAAACACTGAGAGAAATTTCCGAACACTCCTAAGAGCACAAACCCAAGGTCCCAGCTCCAGTGAGCAGGATGAACTACTGCTGTGTTCAGTTTATCAAAACCAGGGTTTATGTCTCTCCCACCTCTTACTAAAAAATTTGCAGGCTTCCAGGACTTCAGCCTCCCTGTCCTGCAGGCAATCCTTAAATCCCCAAATCCCCTGTGTCCTTCCCTTCCCTTCCCTTCCCTTCCCTTCCCTTCCCTTCATTTCTACTCTCCTTTGTCTTATCCCATCCCACAGCCGCCCAT
>VZRW01010749.1:310969-392340 GCA_013398125.1 Aegotheles bennettii
TTCCCTTCCCTTCCCTTCCCTTCCCTTCCCTTCCCTTCATTATATTTCTACTCTCTTTTGTCCCATCTGATACCCCAGCAGCCCCTTCCCACCACAATCCCAAAGGTCTCCAGATGCTGCTTGCCTACCTTTTCTGAAGGTAGCCATCCTCCTCCAGAGGATGCAATTCATAACAATTTATGTGGAATAGCTGTTTCTGGAGAATAGACCAGCTGTCTAACTCCCACTCTTCTCCTTATGAAAAGCACACAGATTTAAAAATTGAATCTAAGGGAAATAGGGTTACACCAATAGTTTGTACCTTCACAAATAACTTCTGTAACACCCAGGACTAGACAAAAGGGAGACTGGGCTTTCTAGCACATCACTACATCACTCCTCTGGAACTGAGGATTTTTTAGCTTCTATCAAAAGATTGTGCTTTGTAAGGGAAAACAAATGCTTTTCACTGCCCACCTCTGAGTTTATAATTTTCCCTCTCTCACATATTTTTGCTGTGATGTTGTCATCAATCCTCTTATTCTCCAAAATGAGGTGGAAAGAACTACCAGCAAAACCGTCACAATCTAAGATTTCTGAAATCGCTTCTTAATACTGCTCGTGCTTCCAAAACACACCCGTGCTATATTTCATGAGCTTGAATTTAGAAATAGCAGATGGCTTAATCTCACTCTCATGCCTCGGAAATCAGGCAACCAAACCAGCAAGCTTCCTAAATCCTGCCTGTAGTCGCACAGCTGGGATAATGAGGCCATGTCACATTGAGCAGAGTGGTGTGAAGGTCTTGTTGGGCTTTGCAATTTGCCTGAACCCAGCTGTTGTTTCTTGCCCTCTATTCAGTCTTGCTTTGGGGATGGGAAGCTGGGGGTGGGGGTGGTGTTAAAGATTGTCCTTTTTGATTCATTTGTATAGCATCTGTCATCACATGGTGCAGAGCTGCAACTGAGAGATAACTCCATTGTGTGGCTCCATTGGGCTAGAAATCCGGGAAACCAAGTCCCTTTGAATTCTTTTCTGTGCAGTAAGTTATTATATTATAGTTACTATATTATATAATATATATATTAGTATATATTATAGTATAGTAAGTTACTATATTATTATAGTCTATGTTCTTTGTGACAGGAGTTCAAGTGAGGCAGGATGAGGGGATGGATGGTGCTGACACAAAGCCCATGACTGCTCAGCAACAGGAATAAGAACGACCTTCTCTTTGTGATCCTGCTTGTTACGGCTACTTTTGGCTTCTTAGAGCTCAAAGGAGACTTTTTTTTTTAATTACAAAAGTTGGATTGGCCTTCACTGATGTCATAGGAGATATCCTCCAAAGTGTCCCAAAGAACTCCTTGTTGCAGAAACAGGAATCTCACTTTTGTCCAGCCTTGGCCTAGCTGCTGACATGCACTAGGAATACCTTATCTCTGATCTGCCAACCTTTCCAACAAATGTAGAGTGAATTTCCAGACCAGGAAGAATTTCCAGTTATAACTGTTGACAAGATCTGCCTACTGTAACTTCTGAGGGACCTGAAGGGCTTCTCTGAGCTGACTGGGTCTGTGTGGACTGGATGCCAGCTAAAGACAATATACTTGGATGTTTCAAATGGTAATTAGTCCAAGGAATAATTCTTCATTACAGCACCTACTGCAGTGTCACCTACTTCTGTGCTCTTGGATACTTGCCTATGACAGATTTTGTCTGTGCACACTCAGAGCCTTTCTCCTTCCCCTACTCTTCCAGTGCACAAGACTAACTGAAGCAAAACTGAAGTATATAGATAATTGTTATTGACTGCATGATACAATAGTCACACAGCAGTGTACTGCATAAATTTTTGCTGGTTTACACTGGAGTTAGAGAAGCTGCAAACACAGGAAATATTCCTGACTTGCATTACCACTAATGTGAACAGTCTCTCCATCAATATTCATAATTCTTGCTGATAATTCTTAAATGCTTTTGATCTGTGATGAAAATACTCTACCACACTTGAGGAAGCCCTAATGCTTCCATATTTTCACAATATCTGACTGCATTGTTCTGCTGTCAGAAGTTAGTCTGCTACCACCAACCTCTCTGCAGATCTTACAGAATAAAGGCTACTTATTAATTTGAGTGGTGTACTCAAACGCCAAGTCCTAAGACTTGATGTTCAGTCCTGAGGTCTTAAATGCTACATGTTTTTCTGAGATGCAAAATGACATGTATTAGCTGCCATAGAAACTCTTAAATGGAGCCACTGTGATCAAGAACGCAGAAGGGCTTGCAATTTGTCAGTAGGTAATATGAAAGGTGAAATGTACTGGTAGGAAAGGAGAGATGGGTTTTTTTTTCCTATAGCACAGTCCTAAGATGTTTTTAAAGTCATGTCCAATGCTAAGAAAAAAAGCCAAAAGCATGTGTCCTGAACTTCTAGCTTGTTGCTACTTTAGGCACCTCTGAACATGTGCTAATTGCTCTCATATTAGTTCTGCATTAAAAGGGATGAATTTTGTAGTCCTTGCTAATGAATAACAGCCATTAAGTGCACAGTGGCCCAGTGGCCTTTCAAAAGACAGTTAGAAATGATGAAGAATAAACTCTTGCAGAGCAGTTATTTCTATCTATGGAGTAACCTGGAAATAGAAGCTGGTTTTCTTTATATAAAGCTATGATTTATGTAAAACTGAGGCACTGACTAATGTAAAAACAGGATGCAAAGCCTAGTAAAAGTGGAGGCTGTAGAAGGCAGAAAGCAGCTGTGTGGTGTAGTGGGGAAGAGGGGTAAACCATTATACTCAAAGAACACAAAAATGGCCCATTCATATGTACATACCACAGCAGGGACACTTTTGCTTTCCAGTGGAGCCTTGAAATAACAGTGTTCAAACCACTGAAGCAGCAGCGTGAACTTTTACAGACCAGTGAAATGCCTCCACAGACAAGGAGGAACCATTAGTGTGTTTAATATATCCATGAGCTGCTGGTACTGACATTGCATTGAGAGCAGACATGGAGCGCTGCAGATTTGCTTTCTAAACAAAAAGATTTTAATATATGTTTTACTGCTCTATCTTCTAGCAAGTTAGCTCATGTCTGAGCCCAAAATGAGAGGATTGCCTTTTCATTTGCTTCTTCCTTTTGGAGCACAGAACCACTGTGGTTAGCCTGAAGCTATTTGAAAGGACAGTATTCTAGATAAGGGGACAAGATGTTGAGCAGTCAGGTATGAGTTTGCTCGTGGGTAAATAGGAGCCTAGATCAGAAATAATACTAATTTGTGGGCAGATTGTTCTTTATCTGCTGTGTTTTGCAATGGAGAGTGAACACTGACATCACAGAGGAAGCTGAAAGGCAGAGTCCCTGCACGGGCCAGGCTGTGCCCCTGCTAAAGATGCAGGTGGGTGTCATGAAGAGTCTGAGTAAAACTACTGAGACTGAAGCATCTGTGCTGTGCCACAAGACTGTACCTTGCACACACAGAAGCTGGTGACAAATTCCAGGACATTGTTTTCCCTCTCCCCTTCAGGGACAGAAGATAGTTTTAGGATTGTGTGAGGGAGGCAGCTGACTGTGCCAGAGCTGTGCACTGTGATACCTGCATTGTTGAGAGGATGGTGAGCCACAGTGTGAGTGTCTGCAAAAGGGCTGCTTATGAGGCCAAAAACTCTTCATCATCTTCGCCAGCTGTTTCTTCTAGTGAAACTGTACTCAGATGCCACTCATCTCTTTAGGACCTCATTCTGCAAGGCACGGAACACCCTTCATGCCAGCTGGAATCCTGGAAGACAGGACTTTGAAGGCTCCTAGTGTCCAAATGAGAAAATGTAGGTGGAGTATGCTTTGTCCGGGAGGGGGGGAAGACTGTTTCTTGCTATGTCTCTGCACAACGTGGTCCTTGGTTAAAAGTAAAAATATTTATTGAAAAGGATTAATATTGTAAACTGGAGTGAAAACACTAAAGATGTTCAATAATTTGCAAGGTAACATCTAGAAATCATAAAGGCAGCATTGTGTCAGCCTGGTGTATAGGCTCGTCCTAAGCTTATCTGGACATATAACTACAAGAGTCTACTAGAAATACCCCAAGAGTTCTCAGATAGAAAGCATAAAGGCTCAGGGGAAAACAAAACAAAACAAAATAAAACAAAAACCACCAAAAGCCAAACAAAAAATACCCACAAAAAACCCAACCAAACCTCAAAAAAATCAATAATAAAAAAGAAGAATAAAATATTTCAGAGTCCTCAGCAGTTTTGTGTCCTGGAAAAGTGCAGATGTTTGCTGAACTGAATGATAAACAGAAAATTTGTGTAGCTGGATTAAGGGCTGAGAGGGAGTAAGAGAAATACAGAACCAGTTACTCCTCACCTCGGTTTATCTCCTCAGCCCCAGAAAACTCTTTTTGATATATTTTGTCATATAGTATTTTATCCAATACAAATCAATGGGGAATGAGACAGACATGTGGACCTAAAAGTGTGTTCATTTAATCATCCCCTGGACACAGTCCCAGGTTGTGAACCAAATGGGATAAATACAAGGAAGATGAAAGCTGCTGAGCATATCTGTTCAAAAATTAAGTCTTTGTGAGTTGCTAATGCAAACAGAGTGAACTCAAGGAGAAAGAAATAATAACCACTTGCAAAGAGTTCAGAGAAGGTCTGTTGTGCGCATCCCCCCCAAAGATTAATTGTGTTGGTGTAGCTGGTGTCTGTCTACTGAGCTCTGAGAGTGAATGAGCAGCCTTGCTTGGACACATATTTGCTTTTATTTATAGGTAGCTAGATCTTCTTGTCTGATTCATGGCTGTAATTTTGTCAAGTTAAAAAGTGAGGAAGTAAAGATATTTTTAGACTGTGGAAATTTTTTTCCCCAGCATGAAGCAACTCTCACTGATAGATCTTTCTTGTGTATTTTAAATGGAGCCATGAACTCTCTTGGTTAAGTTTTCTCTTCCAAATGCATGTGCCCTGGAGAGTGATGGCATCAACCAGAGGCATTTCAAGGTCTGAAGTGCCTCAGGAGCACATAGCATAATGAGTGTGCCAGGTTTTTTGGACCGCACTGGAAGTGTTTTCTACTACTGCATGAAGACAGGGATGGCAATTGATGCAAACTCATCTACACTGTCTTCCGTGCATGCATATTGCTCACTTACATGAAATATCATCCAGAAATGCATCTAGGTGTCATGGTTTCAGGGGGCAGAAGCTAATTTTATGACACTGATGCAATGACCTCTAATGACCAAGCCCGAGAGAGACAGAAAACATTACTTAGGACACCAAGGAGGTCCAGGGTTCAGAACAGAAAAGGGTTGGATGGCCTCAGTATCCCCCCCATTTTCTGCTATACCCCATAAAACACCAAAAGAGCAGGAAAATTGGGCCTTGGCTCCTTTCTCTCTACTGGCGGGCATCTTGGAAGGAGGCTCCTGGATCTCTGTCTTCAGCTCACCACATGCTCTGAAAAATCTGACTCCAACTGTAGCCGAGAAGAATCCTGGCCCTTTTTCCCATGTCACNCCATCAAACCTGTTCTTGTTCTCATTTCCAACCTTGAAGTCTCTCTTCCTTATTCCCTTTTTATTTTCCCCTGGGAGGTTGGGAGGGGAGTAACAGAGAACAATTCAGTTCTCTGTGTTTTGCTTCTTCCTGACCACTAGGGATTTTTGTCAGGGGCCATGCTTGTATTAGCAGGCAGAGCCCACCAATTAAAGGGATCTGTACAATGAAGAAGTTGGTCCTACAGACCTGATCTCCACTCTGCTCAGCTTTCAGGGGGTTTCCTTGAGATTAGTTCTGAAGTGAAAACTTATTTGCAGCTGTGGTGCCTGACACACAAACTTCCAGTCCAGTTTCACCCAAAAGAAAAGTGTATGCATTGAAAGACTGTTCAACAATGTGAACCAAAGCACAATAAATGAGAACAACTTGCTTCAAAAGTGCACTTCCGATCTGACCTAAAATAACAATGTAGACAAACTAGAAAATTGATTGTTTTGTTCCTAAATTGAGCTTAGGACACACAGCCTTACAGCACAGATGACTGAGGGTTCCCAACCCTGGAGTGAACTGGAAAGCTACAGTTTCTAGCTGAATGAACCATAGATACATATCCATGGAGTCTGAAATGCTGTATCATCAGCAGCATGGGTGATGGTACCATGCTCTGTAAGTGGAGTAAGACATAAGTACTGTATTTGAAATATGGGGAAGTAATTGTAATTTTAATTTTCAGCATCTGTATATTTAATCCTAGAAATATGTGAGAAAGACAGATACTTTTTACCAGGGCCTGTAGTGACAGAACAAGGGGCAACAGTTTTAAACTGAAAGAGGGTAAGTTTAGACTGGACATAAGGAAGATTTTTTTATTATAAGCATGGTGAGATACCAGCACAGGTTGCTCAGAGAAGTTGTGGCTGCTCCCTCCCTGGAAGTGTTCAAGGCTAGGTTGGATGGGGCTTTGAGCAACCTGGTCTAGTGGAAGGTGTCCCTGGCCATGGCAGGAGGGTTGGACTATAGGACCTTTGAAAGTCCCCTCCAACCCAAACCATTCTATGGTGTTATGTTTCCTTTTATCAGGAAATCTTGGCAAGATCAAGCATTTACTTAACTTGAAGCATATCTGTGGTGCAGCGACCAGTGAAGCCATCCACATTTTTTCATCTACAAGGTAAGTGCCACGGCCTTAGCAATCTTTCTCTTCATAGCTAATTCAGGAAATCCAACACCAGTCAATATAAGTTGTGTTCTTCTGCTTTCCACAGCTGATACACACCTTAAGTACCTTGACTGACAGCTATAAGAGAGCTTTGATGTCAGATATACAGTTAACTTGAGTTTTATAAGAATGTAACCATTCCTTTTTGTTAAAATAAATATGTATTATTCTTTATCTGCACACTTTCATATTTCAGAAAAAGAAACTGGGGAAACTGGCAGATCTATTACTGAAACTGGCAGATTTTGTTACTCGCTCTGTGCACAACGAATCCATTCAAGTGATATGTAGATGTCACTTCTCAAGCTGAATTTGGCTATCTCAGGCACTTGGGTTTCTCCCTTGCCCATTTCCAACAGATAGTCTGTTGCCTGATCATGGGGAGAAGTCTCCCCTGGGGAACACAGACCACTGTCCTCTTGAGTGGGGTTGTGCCAGCTGTTGTCCAGATCATTAACTCTAGACTATATTTCTTTTTAAGAACTTTAATTTGTTCATGTAAAACACTGTCTAGCAGTGATAGCAGAGGCTAGACATGATCCACATGGTGACCTTCGTGTTTGTGTTCTTGTATACAGGAATATCCTAATGCTCCTGGTTGTACCTCAGCCAACATTGATCACAAAACCAACCTGTGCTGTTCTGGGTGTATTTGTGTCTTTCAGATACTATGATTGGTATGTTAGAGCAGTACAGGGATGTCTTAATTTCAGCTAATATCTTTGTTTAGACTCTGTGCAAATGCATGGATGTAAAGTGACATTTTTCCTTGTAGTCCAGCAGTTTCATCCACTGCTGTTGTTTTATTTCTCTGTGCATGTCTTCTTTTCATGTGACTTCATATGGGCTCAAGTTTTCTACTGGAAATTTTCACTTTGGTTTGTGGTCTCACTGCTATTGTGCTATACAAGCCCCACCCTCAAAAAAAACCCCAAACAAACCCAAAACCTCCAGCTCCTAAAGATAGTCAGTTTATAATCTGTTTCAGAAATGATTTCTGCTGTTTTTCTGATGCAGTTAGCAAGAATTCTCAGGTACCGGCAATAAAGTTTAAGGATTTAAATATTTATTTAAGCTCTGAGAATAAATGGTCTGGATGCCATTCAAATTTCCCACTAAAATCAACAGGGTTACGATGATTAGGCTACTTGTGTTTAGAAACTCATACTTCTAATCTTAAATTTAGGAGTTTGGCCACGAAATTCAGCTTTATGTGTTATTTCAAGTATACTTGACATAAGGGTCTTTAATGTGATAATCAGAATTGAAGGAAGATCAGTTTTAGGAGACCTTTACTCCAAGAACTTCAAAGATAATTAAACACATTCTTCTATTTGTATGACTGACTTCCATCAGAGTTTCCACAAATCTTTGAGGACCTAGACACATGCACTTTGGGTTCAGTCACAGCTTCTTCCAATTAAGAATCATAGAAACATAAAATAGTTTGGGTTGGAAGGGACCTTAAAGGTCATCTAGTTCCAAACCCCCTGCCACAGGGAGGGACACATTCCACTAGACCAGGTTGCTCAAAGCCCCATCCAACCTGGCCTTGAACTCTGCCAGGGAGGGGGCAGCCACAACTGCTCTGAGCAACCTGGAACAGCATCTCACCACCCTTACAGTAAAGTATTTACTCCTAATATCCAATCTAAATTTACCATCTTTCAGTTTGAAACCATTTCCCCTTGTCCTATCACTCCACGCCCTTGAAAAAAGTCCCTCTCCAGCTTTCCTGTAGCACCTTCAGGTACTGGAAGGCTGCTCTAAAGTCTCCCCGGAGCCTTCTCTTCTCCAAGCTGGACAACCCCAACTCTCTCAGCCTGTCTTCATAGGAGAGGTGCTCAAGCCCTCTGGTCATCTTCTTACATCTTAAGGAAGAACCTCAGCTCTGTTCTATCTCGCCTTCAACTCTTTCTGCCACACAGACCATACCCTGATATCCCAGAACTCTCGCAAACCCTCTGCTTTAGTCTTTTCATTGAACAGTTGAAGAAGGGATGGAGGGAAGGAGGGGAGTGACTGATGAAATCAATTCTACCCAGAAATCATGACTACTTCCACAGAATCAAGTCCCTCGCAAATTTTTCCAAAATTATTCCATGTGTTAGTGAGTACATCACCCTTATAATTTTCAACTTATTGTGCTACATGACAGAACAAGAAAGTGTGAACACTGAGCTTTTGGAATAACATTGGTTAACTCTACAGATAAATTCCAGAAATTCAGGCCTTGGGTTTCAAAAAAATGTCTCTGAACTTGCAGGAATGACCATGAGGTTAAAGAAACAAGACTTTTATGGAAGTATATATATATATTTTTGATACTCAAGGAGAAAAGAAATCCACATGGAATACAAGTATAGTGAATTTACTGCGATTTCACTCTAATTTCCTAACCAGCTGAGGACTTTTATAACATCTTTGGAATTTTTCAAGAAACATCTTGCTTTTTAACAAGTCATTTGTAAAGAAAAACAGACAATTTTTCCTCCTCCCTTCTTTCTTACTATTGTGTTGAAGTTTGAGGAATAGGCAAAAAGAGTAAAAATAAAGAAGGAAAAATGTGCCAGCAAGTTATTAATGTCTACTGCATGTTGCCAGCAAATGGGAAGTGTCATAATTTTTTCTAATTTTGTCACCAGCACTTTCTCTTTGCAGAAAGCAGAACCGGAAAGGAAACCCCTCTGAACCTTGTCAACATCCCAGGGCTCCTCCAGGCTCTGGAGGAGGATCTGACGGGCTCTGCTGCACTTCTGCCAAGCTGCCGAAGTGCAAAGGTCACTCTGCCCTCCCATGGGACTCATCTGTTTCCATCACGTATACAATTCAGCCTCAGACAAGCGAGGGAGGCCTATGGAAAAGACACCAAAAAAAAAAGAGCCAAAAAA
This sequence comes from Aegotheles bennettii, assembly GCA_013398125.1. Taxonomy (NCBI): domain Eukaryota; kingdom Metazoa; phylum Chordata; class Aves; order Caprimulgiformes; family Aegothelidae; genus Aegotheles; species Aegotheles bennettii. The sequence goes on from VZRW01010749.1 coordinate 320,569, forward strand.
ACCCCAACTTCAGAAAGGCTCTCTTCAGAAATGGGTGCACCAGTCCAGAGGCACAGACAGGCAGCTTGTGTTACCAGAGTTAGTCCGGTGGCAGGGTGTTTATAATGGGCCGTGATGCTGGGTGAGCTGCCTGTGCACCATGCGTGCAAAACTGGCTTCTTAGTCTTGGTCCCTTTCTACTTCTTTCACAGAGCAAACCCCATCACTCTGTGCAATTTGCCTTAAATACTCCTGGCAGCTTGTTCTCACAGTGCCGGAGGCTGTGATTGCCAGCAGTGTCTAAACAGGAGTAGGTTTAGCCTGGAGTGCAGTCACAGTCATTGCAGACAGTCTTGTATGGATCAGAAATGCCTTGGCTACTCATTATATCTGAATGGGGATGTCACTGCAGCCACTACAAAGATATTTTCTGACTGATAAAGTGGCAGAAAATGCTGAGGTTCTTCTCCTTTCCCCTGAATATGAGACCCAAAAGACATGCTGGTCTACTTCAATGTATTTTAATAGATCTGTCTTTTTCTCATATAATCATAGAATCATAGAACATGTCAAGTTGGAAGGCACCCGCCAGGATCTTCAAGTCCAACTCCTGTACCTTTGCAGGGAACCCCAGGAGTTACACCATGTGCCTGACAGTATCGTCCAAATGTTTCTTGAACTCAGTCAGGCTTGGTGCTGTGACCGCTGCCCTGGGGTGATAACAGCACTATAAGCTTTTACACAGTAGGCATGATAATTGTTTTATTTTAACTTGTTTGTTTTATTTTTCTTATTATGTAGAAAATATAGAGTGATTCCTATCTCAGCCTAAGACTTACAGACTATCTTCAAAACATAACATCAGGTTTTGTCTGAAATTGTATAACTGCTTTTCCCATCAATCTCTCTTCAAGCTCTGGAGCTAGAGTTGATGTTTTATGAAACTCAAATTTCCCCTTATCCCTGACTGGAAGACCTAAACATATGTAATGTCCTTGCCAGGAAAGGATATTTTCCTAGCAGGACACACATGACAAGTCAATAAGTTTGATGTGAGCTGCCAGAATGGTCATCAGATAGGGCTGCAGAAGCAAAAAGGTGGTCGTGGTTTGTGACTTAAATGTATCCTCTTTGTGTGGTCTCCAGGATGTTTATATTCATACATGGCCATATAAATCACAGAGCTATGAATGCCATGTGTCATTGTTCTCAATCCTTGGAAAGACACTGAATCAACTAGTAAAACATATTTTTAGTTTCAGTAAACTTTATTCCCTTATTTATCATGTCCTGCAGCAAAATTTCTTGCTGTTTCAAGTTAAAAACAATTATTTCTTTAAAAGAAGGTCAGAGGCTTTTTATGCAGTTTGAATCTCTTCTTATTGTTTAAATGCAGACAAAATAAATGACTTGCTTGCGTTTCTCAGTTGTACAAGACTTCCATCTAATAAAAGGCTATGGATCTGTTAACAACTATCAAAAATACCCCTATTAGTTCCCCACTTGGAAAATAGCAAGGAAAATACCCTGTTCCTCTTTTTGGTAAGCCACATCCCTTTGCTAAAAACAGTGCTGACAAGATGTTTGTTTGAGATGCATCTGAAACCAGAGCACAATGGTCTTGAGGAATACTTCTATGTTTCTAATAGAAGGTCTCTTCTAAAACCAAAAAGTGACTTAAACATGATTCAAACCTAGAAGATTATTCTCTATCCATCACAAACAATGGATTAGTTATAATCTCTGCCTCTATATTTTTTTTTATATTAGAGACATAGTTTGTTTCTTCCCACTAATGTACTTGATTTATTGAGTGTTTCATAAATTACATATAATAAGTTATGAACTATCAAGATGCCCATGTTGTTCTTGAAGAAGCCAGCTAGGACACTAGAAGCAGTCTAGCTCTGACAGCACAGAGCTCAGTGCAGGCTGAATTAATTTCCCAAGAAAAAAGACAAATTATTCAAAGAGAAAATGTATGTTGTGTGTCACTTCTGATATGTAAACAAACTATTAAAAGCAAGCAGAGACAACTCTATACTGCTGTCAACCATGCAAACATCTATATCTTTAAGGCAAAAGACAGTTCTGGGTTAGGAAAGTTTGCTTTCTTATTCTTTCACTAAATCACTTTCTTATCTTGAGGAAAACTGTGCTTCCATTCTCTTCTATAAAAACACTGAACTCCTTTGCAATGATCGGGAACATAAGGAGCATTTTTCTTTAGTAGGAACTATTATTGCTTGATTATTTTGCATATACAGGTTTTGAAAAGACGGATCTGAGATACACCTGCAAATGGTCATCCTCCTTTCCTATGCTCATTTAACATCTGCTCTAAAAGCATGGACGGGGGAACAAGAAGACAGCCCGTTCTGTTATTGCATATCAAGAGATCCTCTATGTAGGGGAAAGGGGAATTGCAAAGAAGATGGAGCCAGTATCTCCTCAGAGGGGCAATTAAAAGGATAGGAGACAACAGTCACCAGTTGCAAGGGAGGAATTCAAATTGGGCATAAGGGAAAAGTTTTTCACCATGATCATCATTCAGCACAGGAACAGGTACCCTGAAAATCGTATCCTTGGGGTTTGCAATGGTGTCCTGGGCATCAGGCACTGGGCATCGTGACAGAGCTTGGAGGTAAGCTCTCTTTGTGGAGAATGACTAGATGATCTCCGGAGGTTTCTTCCAACTAAATTTTGCTAAGAATTTGTAATAATAAGTCTGTAGAGTGAATAGAATTAGTAATTTGAAACTCAGTAATGCTAAAAAGTTCTGAACCCTATTTCGAAGGGAAACCTTTATTTCCATCACCTCTTAACTTCTCTGTTAAGTTTAACTTGTAAGTCTTAGGTGTCACATATTGTCCTTTATGATCCTATAATACAATTTCTGATGGGATATGGTAATGGGAGAGCAGCTGCCACACCCTGTTGGCCTTGGCTGACTGCTGCATTTGTGCTCAGACACAGGTAGAAGTTGTCCAGAGTTCATCACACACCCAGGGAAAAGGTTGATGACAGAAATAACTGTCAGTCAACAGCTTTTTTTTTTAACCTGGCCCACTGAAGTCAGTGGGGGTCACGGAGGGGGCCTGGAACAGAGTCAGCATCACGCCAAAGTGTTTGTCTCTGCTCTGCCATGTCCGTGTCAGTGAAAGCTGATACAGGGTGAGGGAAGAGGCAGGCATTATGCTGAGCCTTTTGTCTTCAGGTTTTCCTTTGTTCTGAGAGCTGTTTTTTGAAGGTATCCACTTTCTTAGACAGGTTTGTTCCTCTTGCAAGCTTGCCTTTCGCACAGCTTTATAGTGAGAGCACAGCAGCACTCCAGGGAACACGTTGCTGCAGCTAGACGGGAGTTTCTCAAAACTGCGACACGAAAACGCTCAGTGTCTGGCAGTGCTCTCAGCGAATTCCTTCGGCTCCTTCCCCAGCGTGCATCCCCAATACCTGGTGCCACTTAGAGCCCACTGTGCGGGTATCGGGGGCGTGGGGAGCGGGGCCGCTCTCGCCGCGGAGCCACAGCGGGGCGCGGTTGTGCGCAGGACGGCGGCGGCGGCTGCCTGAGCCCGCCCCGAGGAGCAGGAGGACCCATGTGATCCCTTATTTTTTTATTATTGCTATGGAAACAGACCAAAGCAAAGGGTAAATATACGGACAATAGCAAAAGACAATTTTAATTTTCATCCCCGCTTAAATGTCACACGGTTTTTAACCCACCGCCGCTGTAACCGGAGCCTGCATCTGCAGCCGGTCTCCGAAGCCTGAGGAATACAAGCCCCTTATTATTGCCAAGTGGGATCAGAGCACGTAGGTCTGTTTAGACACTGCGATGCATTGTAAGAGGCCTCTCTTCAGGGATAGCCATAAAAGCCTCCTTTTTCCCCCCTGTTAAAAAAGAGCAGCTGTATTCTTCTAACGTGGACAACACCGAAGGCTGCCTGTCTCTGCAGCACAGAGGATCTCTGGGTCAGGCGTGAAAAAGCAAACTTCATTTTAGAGTCTGAACAGGATTTCCCGGAGCAGGCTTATGCTCTGGAGGGAGCTGCGCTCAGCCTTGTGCACGTGGCTTGGGCAAACTGATGGGGAAGGTTTCTGAGGCTGTGTATTGCTTGCTGACGCTCAAGGTGTCTGATATTTTGGCAGATCTAAACCAGCTTTACAGTATATGCCTGAGCAGTCTCATAGATTAGGGTGTTTCAGGCTACTAATTGCCTGCTAAAGGCTTCTCCAAATACCTTTGACAATAAATTAAGACCATAGCCATTGCTTCTTAAACAGGAGGCATAAGTCACCTTTTGATGCCAGCACTCCCTAATTTTGTAGCAGCCTAGTTTTCCCTCTTCAAAGCCAGTGACAAAGTGTTCAATCAGTGCTATAAAGAAACAGGACCGAATTGGTTATTTTATAGGTACATGAGCAGCATTTCATTAATCGTTGAGTGTTACAGATGTGAACAGGGTGCTCTAAACTGTTTACCAGCTGGTTCTTGGAAACGAGACTTCCTGGATGACATTTCTATTGAGATATGCTGCCCCTCCTTGTAAATCCCTTGGTAGTTCCTGCTTCCCAGCAAGAGCAAACTCCCCATTCACACAGGATCATTCCTAGAATTGCCACCGGAGTTGCTAGAAGAGCTTTGGTTGGGTGGGTGGAAGATATTGATGACTCTGCAATATCCCAGCACGAGCCTGCTTGTGAAACACACAGCATCAAGAAATGTGAGCCATGCTGTCAGCGACAGGGCAAAGCCCAGGGGCACGTGGACTGCTCTGCTGCATCTGGAGCTGAGGGTGACCTTTCCTGAAAGGAGGCATCAGCTTTGAGCCAGACTGAGAGTCAGCGTGCTGCTAGATTTCTGTTAATTGTATTAATTGCAGCAGTCTCTCCTTGGAACTGCTTTATTTAGAAACCTGTGTGTGTGTGTAGTTTTTAAAGCCCACAGACAAAATTTTTGGCAAGTGAAGGCTGAGTCTTCTGGCTGGATTTGGGAAGAGGGAGGAATAGGACAGGAGGGACTGACCAGCTGGTCTCCTTTCAGTGCAGTTAGAAAATCCAGTCTCTTCTGATGCTTTCCAGTATTGCAGTGCTCTGTTTCACAGGCATTCTTGCTGCTTATTAAATATTTTGCATACATCTGAATTAAGACAAAAGGAGAGAGAAAAAAAAAATGAAACCCACATGTGATTGCACATCAAGGAGCAATCTTGTATTGGCACGGAGAGGAACTAGATAGCTTACTCTGTCCTTTTGTCTTTGAAACCTGCATTAATTTCCAAGGGCACATTTTAGTTATACAGAAAGCAAATCTGGTGCTATGCACTAACATCCCTCTTACACTGTATTTATGTGAATGTGAGTGCACATTATGCGTATTACTTATAATACATAACAGTTTGGCCAAATGCCTTCTTCATTTATGGTTTCCTACTTTGGAAAGCGTGCAGTTATTCCCAGATGTTCCCAATAGGAAAAGTCATATGGAAATTTACTGCAAAAAGAGGTTATGGATTAAAAGACCCAACTACTTCTCCAGTGTTATCTTGTGAGACAGCATTTTCTCCCTCACAGACCCATCTATGATGTATGAGAAAAAATATCAAAGGATATTTTGCTGTCAAGGGGTAGTAATTTCTCTCCAGGATTATGAAGATCTTTGGAGATCACCCAGGACTCATTTTTTGTGATTAATATTAGTAAGAATAGCAGCTGATTCTAAAGCTGTAATATGGAATCAGAATCTATATTGTCATCTGTTGTGTGTTTTTTTTGTGTTGGATTTGTGTTTGTAGAAGATCATATTGCAGTATTTATAACGAATTTAAAAAAAACCCCAAACCATCTAACATTGCTCTCCTGGTTACATACAAGGCTGTATGCCTGGTTAAATACCAGATGACCTCAGCTGTTTCAAAGCACTTTAATTCACTTTTGACCAAGATCGTCACATATTAACTGCACATACTCAATGAATGAAAGAGTTGAATTTAGCAGGGGCAGTCTGATGCTCCATTATCTCTCAGGGAATCTCCATCTATTTGTGTATGTATCATGACTGCAGGTTCTTTAGATATTTATTTAGATCTCTCATACAAAATATTCCTCTGTCTCTCTCTCTCTGAAACAAATCTCTGCTTTTAGGGCATGAAAATATATGTCTGTAGATTAAACCCTGGTTTCCTGAGAAAAGAAACTGTGTATATACCTCAGAGAGATTTTGACAAGTAAACAAAATCTTTCAAATAAGGAACTGAATTGAGCGAAATCCCTTGCTAACGTAAACTGAGCTGTCTGGAGGTCAGCAGAACAGGGACCTCCTGCAGGTGAGGTTCTGTGCAGTGTTCCCAAGACCTCTGAAAACTCATTCAGGCAAATGGAAAAAAGTCTTCCCTTACTTTTATCAGGAGCCCTGACAACATGGAAACCTTAAAGTGGTGGAAGCAGAACACACATATGTGAAGAGACTTTATCAGACCCCTATCTCTAGGGGGTCACACGAGCCCCACCCCCACTCTCTGCTCACCTCTAAGACAGTAGGATCAGATTTGATAAATGAGAAGAAAAAGGCATATCCCTTGATTTGACTTGGTTTAGGCTTCTGGGTGACATTTGACTATCATGGTTGTACTTGCTCCACAGTATTTCTCTTAGCCCTGTCCTTGCCATGTCAGCAACACATTGTGTCATTTGAACAGTTGTACTTGTAGTGCCTATCTATTTTCATTTATTTCCTTTTTAACACCCGTAATTCCTCTAATTTCTTCTGAAGTGACCATTTAAATGATTACTCAAGACAGGCATATAGTTCTAGCAGTTCACCTCAGCTTTACTCCTTTCCTTATTTCCAGGTATCTTTTTTTTTTTACCAAAATTGCTACATCCTAATGAATTACCACGTATTTTCAGCATGGCAGTGCTGTGACTATCTGAAGTTTGCCCTGTGTGTCTTTAGAAATACAGGACTGCAAGGACACTGTTGCTGCTGGTACCTGCTTTCCTCTTCCCCGTCTTTTCTCAAGCAATTAGGTTTGTAAAGAGCTTTTTATCTTTAGTTTATTCATTTTGTTTGTATCAACAGGTATTTTGGACTCCTCTGCCACAGCAAGTTAAAACAGATGGTTCCTCCAGTAGTCTGTCTGCTTCCAAAAGTTTGGCTCTGTCTCTACAAATTCATTATTTTTGCTGGCATCCATCTACCTTTGCTAGTTTTCAGATGGACTTGATGTCTCTTTCTCTCAGCATGGGGGCTTTTGAATGCCTGCCATCACAAGATTTTGTTGTTGTTGTTGTTGCTACTTCTGCCTCTCATGTAGTACAGCACCCTTGCAAACCTCCGAAATCTCACACTCCCAAAATCCCAGCAACTGGCCCTCTTGTGTTTTCTGTTTTTGTGAATTGTGACTTTTTAGATGGCAATTTCACAGATTGCTTTTGTCACTTTTGATGTTTTCACATCTTGAGGATAGTATCAAGTACCAGGAAACTTCTAGGACAAATTGAAATCAGTATCCTCTCAGAATTTGTCACAGATATTAGACAAATACACTTTTGCATTGGTCCCTTCATTTGCCTGCTCCAAAAGACTTTAGTCTGTGTGTACCATAACAAAGCATCCTTCTTTGAGGACCAGACTGAGAGTAGTTGCCATCAGTTTTAATTTTCAGTTACTAAAAACCTGCTACCATATGTATATGTATGCATAGACAGTATATATACAGATAAAAAAGCAAATATTTTATCTCTCTTGCTGCAGTGACCTGTCTTTTCCCATTTAGTGAAGCTCCCCTGTACCACCTGCAATCTTTGCTGCCTGCAGGAGGGTGAGATACCTCATTTCAGGGGTATATGGAAAGGCTTTTTGTGCACAATCCTGTTAGTTTCATTGTTCCGCTTGTTGAAATTTTCAGCCTCTCAGTGTCTGCCATTTTGAAGCACCAGCAGGCTCAGCCATGTATGATGACACACAGACTGAATATTAATCAGTGTTTCATTCAGGCTGAGCTGATCTATGGCTGTTTTGCCACAGGCATCTGCCACACCAACACTGGAGGCTGTTTGCTTCAGTCCTTTCAAGCCCATTGGTAAAATGACAGGCAGCTCGTAAGAGCTACTTGTATATAAGAAAATAGAGCAATGCCAGTGAAAGCTCCCAGACGCTCGAGCTTGACTGTCTATATCACTAAATACCACATTTAATTCACTAAGGTGGACACAGTGTCTCTGAAAGCCCACCCCTAGTAGTCCTACCACCCTGGCTTCAACCTCTGTTCTTCCCTCGACCTCTTCATCAGATGTGGCTGCTCTTCACCAGCGCACCCGGCTGTCAGTCCAGCACAGCTCCTGACATCCTCACCACAACTACCCCAGCTTTCATTGATCAGACAGCTGAAAATTTAACACCCATCCTGATGAAAGTACCCTGCTGATTTCAGAGGGAGCAGGATGTTGTCCTAACCATTTGATTATTCACTTCATGTAATATTTTTTATTTTTTAACAAAGGTTTTTACTTTTCAAATGAAGATGATGGGTTAAGCCATGGCAACTATAGTGTCTGTGCAGCCAGCAGACACTCAATATGTGGGTGGGTGGTTTGGATGGCCTGAAAAACATAATTAAATTTGTTTTTCCTTTCAGCTCCCTGTGGTGTGTTATTGTTTTATATTTAAAAGTTATCCCATTCTGAAGACAACTGTTTTTTATTATTAAAAGGACAGCTTAAATGCATTTAGCAAAAGCAAGTCTCATTTCTTTTATGTCTCAATCTTTTTTTCAATTAAAGTCCTTTAGTGTCTATGATAAACTTCCTGTAGCCAAAATGTTTTTCTAAACATTTTCTAACGGTCTAGATGGTTTGTATACTTAATAAGCTCCACATTTCCTAATCCTTATAATGTTCAGCATTAGCTTGTGTGTTTTATACTGCGTCAGCAAAGTTGAGGAATTGGAGTGTTTCCCCAGCTGGAGAAAGAAGAAGCTCCTGCATGCTGCTTCTGATGCAGGTAAAAGAAGCACATAAATAAGGAACCATCCTTCCAATAAGTTGAACTTCTGCAGTTTGTGTGGGATGCACCAGTGCGTCTGAACTGTGACCTGTCAAAATGAACAGAGCCCTCTGAATTTTGGCAGTGAGAGTCCAGTGGACTTTGTGGGAATTCAAAGCCTGTTACATTGGGTAGATAGCTTCAAACAGACAGGTGGAAATTCTGCAAGAATCAGTGTGATATGGACACTTCAGGGCAAAGATCAAACCCACAAGCACAGAGCTGGAGTAACTGTCAATGAAAGCAGTACAACAAAGTGAGTTTGGAGATTATGATAGGGCTAAAATTAAAAAAATAATAGAATTCATTTGCTTGTGAATCAACACCTTTCTTGTTCTAACTATTCCTCTCTGTTTGTTACCTAGGATTCATTAAAATCATAGAATCACAGAATGGTTTGTGTTGGAAGGGACTTTCAAAGATCTTCTAGTCCGCCTCTACCCTGCCATGGGCAGGAACATCTTTCACTAGATAGAGTGAGCCCCATCCAATCTGGCCTTGAACACTTCCAATGATGGGGCATCTGTAACTTCTCTGGGCACAAACGTTCCTGTATGTCACCACCCTCCCTGTAAAAAATTTTCTTATATCCAATCTAAATCTACCCCTTTTCCATGTAAAGCCATTGTTCCCTGTCCTGTGACTACAGGCCTTGATGAAAAGTCTCTCTCTGCCTTTATTATAAGCACCCTTTAAGTATTGAAAGGTCGCAATAAGGTCTCCTCAGAGCCATCTCTTCTCCAAGCTGAACACCCCCACCTCTCTCAGCCTGTCTTCATAGGAAAGGTGCTCCAGGAGTGTTAAGAGTGTTACAGCAAGGTTTAGATAGCACAGCTAAGCTGGTGAAGCTCAAGCCTGGTGCTTGGTTGATAAAGGACATAGAACACATATACGGAAAGTCTGAAGGAACTGGGTTTGTTTAATACCTAAAAAAAGAAGATTGAGGAGAACATGCTTCTTGTATGCTAATGTTGCTATAGGGAGGACAGGGAACCATTATTTTGTGTTCAGTAGAGGAGAGAATAAGTCTGTTTATATCCAGAAGTTTTATATTGGAAAAGAATAAAACTTTAAATATATAAGGGCTCTGAAGAACTGTCTGGCAAGTTAAGTGTGAAAAACTTTTCACTGAATGTTTTCAAGAACAGGCAGATGACCTTCTACTGAGGAGGATTTAGTCTGCTTGATCCTGCCTCGGTGCAGGTTATTGGGCTGGATTTTTTGGTGCGTGTTTCTTTTTAGCCACACAATTCTGTAATGCACACGTTCCACGGACAATCTGGGAGAAATTAGGGTTGAATCCAAACAATCAGGCTGGGACTGATACTCATGTCTGGATGAAACAACTCAAATATGAAGACGGAAATTCAACTAAGTAGCTACTATTAAAAAGGAACTATAAATAAATTGCCTAGAGTTTGAGACGGCCCCATTACTGTGGGAAACCATGAAAGAATAGCTATTTTTAACTCTCCTGTTGGCTTTTCCATGGCAGTTGATCTGGTGATTTACTGAAATACATTTATAATGATTTCGCTAATGTACACACGACATGATGAAAAATGCCGTGTTTAATGAGTTTTATGTGATTCATAACAAACTGCAGAGCGTAAAAGCCTGATGACATTTTTAAATTCTATGGAACAAGAAAAATTCTAATTTTAAAAGCAGGAAGCTAAATTCTGAGAAGTGTTCCCTCTTTAATTTGCCATTAAATTCAATAGAGACATGATTATTTTAAAAGATTCTATAATTAAATGTTAGTCTATTGTAGTAAAAGGAACTGAAAGTCAATTGGGATAAAACAAAACCAGGCAACTATCTGGAATCTGTTGTTCACTGCCTCTTGGTCTTTGCCAAACATGCTTTTGTGTTTGGTCAAAATTAGTTTTCACATAACCAAATAATATTATAACAGAAAAGATTAAAATCAGCAAATGTAATGATCTGTTTCTGCAATGTCGTATTATGTTGTAAGAGGCATTTAATTTTACATTCTAGGAGCCTATTACAGTTGTTTAAAAAACTCCATCAATTTTTCCTTTGCATTCAGAATTTTTACCCATTTTGGTCCAAGCAATATGTCTATACAACTAACTTACTAAGCTAATTGCCCAGCCATTTGCACATCTCCATTAAAATGGCTCAATACTGAGATAAAATTAGATACAATTGGGCAACCCTTTTAAAGTTTGGAGCATTTTTTTTCTTTAGATGCTTAACAGTGAGCTTTTGAGCTTTTCCAAGTAAGAAGAAAAGAAGCTTGAATCTTCAGTGACTAGCTTACTATAGCTTTAATTCAAATCTGAATTTCCCATTAAGGTCATCTCTTTAGTGTTTTGAAGTTTTCCTATTCGTTAACCTCTGCATTGAACTGAATATTCCTCAGATTCCCTAATTAGTTACAGTTGGAGCTTTAGTGACTTTCAAGACTTTCCTCTTTGAATTAGAAAGAAAAAGGTTCAAACAATGGTCAGGAAACCCTAAAACCTCTTATCTCTCAGCAGTTCAGTTAGACAAGAAGAGTACTGTCTTGATGGATTGGAAGTGCTCTGTATGAGTTAAGAACAGGAATGATAAGAACATTAGAGGTCTCTTTTTTTTACAGAAAAAAAGAGGCTGCTTTCCTTTTAAGTGCTATCTTTTCTTCATTTACACATTGCAGGATAAACAGAATGTGTTTGCAATTAATATTTCTGCTTACACACTCGTTGTGTCTCCATTTTTTAATAGAACAGAAGAATATGAGATTAAATGATTATGGGAAGCAGCTGAAGCTTACTAAACTCATTATTGTATGTTGTGCACCCTAGTGACTCTGGAAAAGAAGGTGGAAAAGACGATGCTTTGAAAATAAGCAAAAAATATATTTTTTTAATGTATTCACTTTCAGATAACATTAAAAAGTAAATATAGGTGAGAAAAAGACATTAGCTGCCCTGAAAAGATGGTTTTGTGAATGTTCTGCTTATTTTGCTCTGTTCAGTGTGTTGGTTGTTGCTTTCTTTCCAGTTGCTTTCCATTAATCACATTGGTTCTAAAAGGCCTTAGAAGGAAATTGTTTACAGATATTTTCCTTTACTCTGACAGAAATATGAAGCCATTTTCAATCAGCTCACTCCCATCCTTCATTTCTAGCCCAGCCATTTCCCTGTTTAAGTCAATCAGGACGTAGCCATCGACTTAAACTGGAGCAGATGAAGTTCTTTACCTAGTAGTGGTTAAAAAGCCAGAAAGCTGAATGTTTTCTATAAGCCAGAGGGTATTTTAACAGCTTAGCTTTTTTTGTAGCTGCTTAACTTTGTCTTTCAGTGCCAATATAGTGAAAGAGACCCTTTTAAGGAGCCTTGGGGCTGCATTTGTTCTCAGGTGCACTTTAGACACTTAAATTAAACTGTTCTACTCAGAATTTTCCTAAGATCTCATAGTCATATCCCAATGTACACCATTTAAAAGGCAAAACCATCTTGATACAGTATATAATGCTTTTAGCCTTATGGGGTGTTGTGGGGTTTTTTTCTGGTTATTGTTTAAGAGCTACTCTCTGAAGACTTCTGTAGCAGTTTTTATGGGAATCTATTTATCATTACATGATGTTAATTCAGATGTTTTTGTTGAGCCTACATACTTCTTGCCTCTTCATTTATAATTGCACAAATTTATGATGCTGTAAAGTTCAGAAACTCGGGCAATCTAGCACAGATGATATTTGCGCCAAAGTAACAGATTGTAGCCATCTTTTCTAGTAGCTCTTCCTATAACCTTAAACAAAGTAACCTGAACAGCTGAGATGGTCTGGGTTCCATAATATCAAACTATTTACACATTAACAAAGTCAACTGGAAAGCTCAGAAAGATAGGCCCATTTAAAGGAAACAGACTAAACTGTAAGTTTGATTCTATAATCACCGCTTGATTACATTTCACTCATCAACTGCTGCTGGCCTTTGATGGATCCTATGGAGGAGCTGGTTTGCATGCATGTCTGTCTTTGCTTGCAGAGCAGCTAGTGGGAAAGTCATCTAAACCTTTCAGGGGAAATCTGTCTCCTCTGAAGTCAATGGCAAGACTCCTGCATGCTTCAGTGTGACCAAGTCTTCAGTCTGGGATCCTGCCCACAGGCAATCATAACAGCAAAACAGGAAAAATTACTTGGCTAATGAGAGGTGGAGAGGAAGGAGCTGGAGATTTCTGGGAGGTGATGGAAGAGAAGTGTCAGCAATGAGGATGAGGAGACAGAAGAGCTCAGGAGAAGGAAGAGACAAAGCATGGAGCAGGGGCAACAGGAGAGCAGTAAGAGGAGAGAGGGGTGTGAATAACCCAGAGTGGAGCTGAAATAAGGGGCACTGCTTTTCAGACCAAAGAAGAGCATGTATTTTAAATTGGTTCCTTAAAGGGAGAGAATTACTGTGATGTAATGGGTGAACTGAAAGGGTTAAAAGCCTTCAGAATGAAAATAGACATCCAAAGACTTACACTGTATTTAGGTTCTGCCAGAGCAGTTCATCCCACCTCTGCCCTCCTCTCAGAGAACCTTTTCCTTCATAACCCTCACAGCTGGACTGGGGTTTTGCCATGAGGCAGATAACCCAAAAAGGATAATCCATAGGATGGTTCCTGAGGAGCCCACAGCCTATAGCACATGATCCACCACGTCCTGTGACCAAAATGTTGACTTCTCATATAAAGAGGCACGAGAAGACTGGAACTGGGGGCCCACATGTCTGTGACACAACTGTTATAAGACAAAGAGCACCTGCATAGTGGATGTGAAATGGATGCATCTTCGATCATATGAGAGAATAGGTGCTTCTCTGCAAGCTTCTGTGAGGCTTACTGCAACAGCAACAAGTACCACAGCACTGCACTGGTCTTTGAAACCAGACATTTAGGCTATAACTGTAATACTGAGTGACATGTGCTTGGGACTGTCCTTGGGCATTGAGGCCAGCTGGTGTGCAATGGCTTACACACGTACTTTTCTATCTTCCAAAACCTATGTATGAGCCTACGAAAAAGAGCCAAAGAGATTCTCCTGTCTCCCAAAACAAAGGAAGGTCTGCACCTAGAGAGGGTCAGCAGTGCTCCCAGGTCTGTTCTAACTCCTCTGATAATTTCTCACCTTGGAAAAAGCTAACTAGCCAGGTCAAAACCTTGCCAGAAACTAGTCTACTGACTGAGCAGCACAGATGGTTGAATCACTAAGCCTGGGAATATTGCTTGGTGCTATTTAACTCACCATTATGGGAACATTAATGCCGGTTTTCTAAGAGTTATTCTTGTTGATTTACTCTGGCAAGTGAGAAGGATCATTCACAGCTTATTTTAAGTATATATCTTCAGTAATAATAGGAACCTGGGCAATTATTTGAGAAACAGCATCTTTTTGTATTTCAGGACATAATGATCACAAACCAGAATATGAGAAAGAATCATGTTTCAAAAAGACATAGAGGGAACCTGATGAGTCAAGTTCTCCAGAGCCTAGACCGCTCTGTAGGACCCAAGGCTGGAGAACTCGCCATGGTGATGTTCTTTATCGGAGTCACCAGGACACATGTGCTGTTGGTTCTATGTGTGGTGTTAGCGTAGACCTGCATGGTCACCAGGATGCAGCGATCAGCTCCGAGGTGACTTCAGGAACACAAAGATTCCCCATCACTTCCATCAGGTGCCAGAGAAATCCTTGGTTTAGCATGGCCCCACATTCACAGCTGGGGAGCTGGCAATCACCTTCCTTCCTGGGCTGCTATCCAACACTAAGTCAGATGAGGGAACTAAGAAATACCACTTCGTACACACTCCTGTTACTGCCTTTCCATTCACAAATATAAAAACATCCTTGATTTTTTTTTGACAAAAATGCAAACAAGGAGACTAGCTGCCCAGGGGATCTGTAATAGGATATAGAACCTTTCCCCTCTGTCTTATGAACAAAACACCATTCCCCTCTGATGCACCTTCAGTGGCTTGTTAGTTGGTGGTCTGAATCTAGTGTCATGTGTCTGCACTAGGAAGCCACTCAATTTGGGACTAATTAGCCTCCTTGTCAGCAGTCCCTGCAGAGAGGCCAGCGATGAGCTGGTACCTCTTGCACAGAGGTAAGACACGCTGACTGTACAAGGAAAACTGCTCTAGGCAATGCTGGTTTTGCAGTTGTCCCCTGACTGGTAGCTGGTCTTTGAACTTCTGTAAGAAACTTAATCACAAGCATGGATTCACTTACAAGACTATAATGAAAGACAGCACTGTAAATCATACGTATGCGTTTCTGTAAGCGAGTGCTTTGTCACTCAGGTATGCAATGCAGTGTCTCTCAGTGAGTGTTTTGATGAGTAAAAAGGAGCTTTACAATCTGACGTTGCATCACCTGACTGTGAGCAGGTCTTTGCTGGCTCTGACTGCAGCACTTGGGAGACCTGCTGGCTGCCAGTCCCTGTGCCCAGGTGAGGGAATAATTCACTTAGCAATAAGGGCCTCCCTACCTCCAGAACAACCAGAAAAAAAAGAATTGTAAGAGAAAATCCTTACAGACAAAATTTCCATTAGCTGTGGTGGTGGGTCAGGTCAGCAGCTCCTTTGCTGCTCAGTTCTGCCCTTCTGTTGGAGACTGCTGCCTTGAGGACAGAGTCTAAAGAGCAGAACATGCAAAAGATCCTCGGCTACTTCAGCAGAGGATCTGATGGCTTAGCTCCAACCACCTCCTGCAGAAGCTCAAACTGAGGTCTCAGGGTTGAATGAGCTGTGGGGGAGAGTGGAGTAATACCTTGAGCTACATCATCTGTTCACTAAATGAATGTGTCTAGACCTTGAATTCATTGGGAACTTGAATAAAAACATTGTGTTAAGAAGGAAGCAAAAATAAACTGACTATTCTGAGTAAGTCTGGGATTGCAGCTCCTCTGTGGGTCCAGTTCCAATACTTCCTCCCATTATTCCTCTCCCTTTTTCTCTGGTCACAGCAGGAATTTGCCCTCATTTATCCAGATGTCAGGTCTTTTCTTCTGTTACATGCAAGAAAATAGCAAAGACGATTTAGCACTGGACACAGTAAAGTGCAGAGGTAAGCAAGACCTTTCATCAAGCCCAGAAAGACGTTGGTAATGAAAAGTGGAGGACAGAGGAGTATTCAGATTGCGACTCATCAAAAGCAGGTTATAGCCATTTTCTCCTTTTAGTGGTGAGAGTGAGCACTGGGTGGATGCATTACATGATTATGTATGAACAAAATGCACTGGTAAAATAAAAGACAGCTAACTATCCGTTCATATAAGTTGATTCAGAATTCCTCTGCAACCTTGAAATGATGCAGCCAAAGGATCTACCAAGGCATCAGCATCTGGTCTGCAGGTTCTGCAAGTTCTTCTGGTTTTCCTGGTCTGATAGAATAGGTTGCCCAGGGTGGTGGTGGAGTGACTGTCTCTGCAGGTGTTCAGGATTCATCTGGATGTGGCACTGAGTGATCAGTTTAGTGGTGATGTAGACAGGTGGTTGGACTGGATGACCTTGAAGGTCTCTTCCAACCTCGATGATTCTATGATTCTATTATCCTATGATTCTATTTTAAGTAGACAACCCAAAACAGTGAGAACAGCACCCGTTGGCCTGCCAGCTGCAAGACTGGGAACATGGGATGTCAAAACCCCTAAAACTCCCAGTCCTCTGGCATTTCTACTTCTCTTTTTTTTTTTTTCCGATAAATCATTCAAGTTAATTTGATTCCTAACCATCTGCTTCTCTAGAGAATTCTGACATTCAGAGTCTTCCATTTTTATTTTGTCTGAGCTCTTTCTTACTGCTATTCTGGCTACACCATAGATATGAGAAACTTCACTTAAGCAAGTAAAATAAACTTTTGTGGATATTTTAATTGCTGCTAAAACATCTGGGTTCTTTATCAGTTTTGGGAAAGCAACAAAGCCAGAAGACTAAGGATCAGATCTGAGAAGGTTCTTTAATGAGCCAAGTCTGAGAATGCACCCTTTGGTGGCCACTTATGCATGGCAATACTTAAAACTCACTGAAGACCTCTCTGTTCAGCTTGAATGTGGAACACTTCATACCAAACACTGTGGGAAGGAAGCTTCTCTCTTTGTGGGCTATGAGGTCCTGTATTCTTCTTTGCAATAAGGCACAGATCACACTGAAAAGTGGAGAGGACTTTGCCTAGCCAGATGACTTAGATACTTTCTTGTAGGCAAAGCTATGGGTTGGTCCCTCCAACTTAAACTACTTAATGCGTAGATGCCCTGTTGACATAGCTGTGGTATAAAAGATGGATGTTATCAACAAGGTTGAAAATTTCCTCATCATGATCCTTCAGACTGAGTGGAAGAACCACCCGATCTGGTTCAGGGTCCAGTCTTGGTATCTAGCAAGAAGTGAGGATTCAGTCATACTTTTTTGCATGGAGTTTCTAACTGTTTACATCGACGTACCAGTTGAACCTCACTCTGCTTAAGTGCCTCTGTGCTGAAGGACATGGAAGATGTAATTGAGGGAAGGGATTTAGGATGTTACCATTCTCTGGCACTACTGCTTCTCCTCTCTGTCAATGCTTAATAAGGAGGGCAAAACTGGAAGTAGTATCTGCTCAGATCTCAGCCATTTCAGTGAAAATTGTTTAATTTATGTTAAATTGTTTAATTTATTTGAACATACCTTTCTGTCACAAGAGTGGGTTGTTAATTCCAGGAATGGGATAGAGTAGAGGATTCATCCTTAAACTTCATTAGCTGGGTTGGTTAATCTATTATTATCTGTTCCTTATGTCTCCCCAGGTCTCTCCAAGTTTAGACTCTGAGGGCCTGGTGTCTAAATATGATATTGTAATGCATACTTTGCTACTCCCTACAGCTAGATCAGATAATCACCAATGTATTCCTAAACATTTCATCATCAGAATTTTCCACTAACACAGAAAACAAGATAAACACCTTCTCTAAATTACTTGAAATGTTAAGAGAGGACATTAAATAAAATACCATTCTCCTTCCCAACAGACTCCACAAATCTGGCTGACCTTAACTTTGTTTATCTCCAGTTAGAAAGTTTCTGCCATGTCTCTCTGCTTGCCGTTTCAGTGGGTGCCATTAGTGACTCAAAGTCAAGACTCAGATCTGTTCACTGCAAACAACAAGGAACACTACCTGAGAAATCAATGGTGAGTGCTTGAGTCTGGATCTCAGAGTTCATGTCAGGGTATCCTGTAAAAAAATGAGACTGGACATATGAACCTATACCCTGCAGGATAGATTTTCTCTTGTACAGCTTGGTGTGAGTGTCACAATATTCATGATCTCTTGATGCTCTTTGGGAGACATGAAGGTTCACTTTATTAAGGTATTCATAAGTTTTGGAGGTGTTAATTGATTGCCCAAGCACTGCAGTTCTTTGAGCCCTGTATGTATCTGTGACCCAACTGTTTCACCTTCTGTTTGTTAACACAGCTGGAAAAATTTATATGCAGGAATCCATCTCATCCCAGAAGTCTTTCAAATCCAAACGATACTCCTGGATGTCCAGCTAAACCAACCTAAGCCAATTAGGGAATGCACAGTTAAAGCAACAAAGGCCATAAAACATCCTTTAGAAAGGCACTGCTAACTGGTGTGTTTTTGCAGTACACACTGATTTATTTGGATATACAGTGATGATAAGATAAAATTGTAATGAGCCTGGCAGGGGACCCAGAGGTCATGATCCCTACAGTATCACTGGATTTAGCTGATCTACATCATGAGGGCTTAATGGTAACTCTTGTTTTTTTAAACAATACCTTTTGTTCTCAGTTAATGTGCTTCTTGTTGGCTTTGAGAAGCAATGTAAACAGTCATAGCCACCTGATGACAAGTGTTGGCAAGGCAATAATCAGTTTGCTTGCCTTTTAATCCTTATTATAACAGACAGATTTAAAAAGTATGCTATAAATTACAGTGGAGTAATAAATTTAGTTTGATTGTTTGTGATGAGAGACAAGGCTTGTAGGGAGAAACAATCTTTTACCAGACTAACTTGTATACAGCAGTGAGGTTTCGTGTCTCACACCTGTGTATCATATCTTGTCCTTTTTCCTTCTGCTGGAATCATGGAACCTTTTCTTTGTTCCATCTAAAAGTCCAAATGGGGACATGAAATACTCAAGCAAAAAGACTGAAATCCTTGCAGGACCTTCTGTGCATCCCAGAGTGGACATGTTTTCTCTGCTTTACCTGTGAGAGGTTTGGTGGAAGGGAGCTGGGACAGGGAACCTGTGAGCAGCAGAGCAAGCTAAGGGAGCTCAGCCATAGACAAGCTGTCCTGGAATCATAGAATCATTGAGGTTGGATGAGACCTTCAAGATCACCCAGTTCAACCTCCTACCTACATCACCACTAACCCACATCACCCAGTGCCACATCCAGATGCCTCTTGAACACCTGCAGGGACGGTGACTCCACCACCCCCCTGGGCAACCTATTCCAATATCTAATCACCCTTACAGAGAAAAAATTTTTCCTGATGTCCAATCTGAATCTCCCCTGCTGCAATTTAAAATGGTTTCCTCTCGTTCTTTCACAATGGGCATGGCAGAAGAGACCCAGCCCCGCACTCGCTACAACCTCCTTTTAAGTAATTGTACAGAGTGATGAGGTCCCCCCTGAGCCTCCTCTTCTCCACACTGAACAACCCCAGATCCCTCAGTCATTCCCTATAAGACATATTTTCTGGTCCCTTTACCAACTTTGATTCCCTTCTCTGGACGTGCTCCAGCATCTCAGTGTCTCTTTTGAATTCAGGGGCCCAAAACTGAACACAGCACTCGAGGTGCAGCCTCACCAGTGCCAAGTACAGCAGGACAAATATTCCTGCTGGCCACACTGTTCTTGATGCAGGCCAAGATGCCATTGACCTTCTTGGCCACCTGGGCACACTGCTGGCTTGTATCCATCCAGCTGACAACCAGCACCCTCAAGTCCCTTTTTGCTGAGCAGCTCTCCAGCCACTCTTCCCCGAGCCTGTATCGGTGCCTGGGGTTGTTGTGACCCAAGTGCAGGACCTGGCACTTGGCCTTATTGAACCTCATCCTGTTGGTCTCTGCCCATCGATCCAGCCTGGCCAGATCCCTCTGCAGAGCCTTCCTTTCCTCAAGCAGATCAACACTTCCATCCAACTTAGTGTCATCTGCAAAGTCACTGAGAGTGCACTCAATCCCCTCATCTAGGTCATCAATAAAGATATTAAACAGAACTGGCCCCAACACCGAGCCCTGGGGAACACCACTAGTGGCTGGCCTCAAGTGTTGGGAGCAAAAGGAAATTTTTTTCTGTCAATGATGGGTGTTGTGAGCCTCAGCCAAACTCTCTTAGGTTGCCAAATCTATTGTAGACATAAGTTTGGTTTTCTCCTGAGGGAATTCGTTGCTCTCACTATTTCACCAGAAAATTTCATAGAAAAGAAGTGTAAGATGACACTGTTTATAGCTACCAACTTGTTTGTGAACATGACTGTTACCTGTGACTGCAGTTCACCGGGTCACATTCAGTCCCAGCATAGCCAGGGGAGATCCATGCAGTATAATCAGATGATGTAGGGTATTACTTGTCACATACTAAGGAAGATACCTTGTTGTGACTACAAAGATTGTAGGACAATACTGACACCCTAAGTAATCTCTTTCACAGGTTCAAGCTTCCTGCTGTACGTAATATTTCCTCATAGAGGAACCATTTCAGATCTTTCATCATCTTTCTTGCCCTTGTTGTGTCTTTTCAATTACACTATATTTCTTTTTGAGATGAGAGAACCTTCTCTGAGATAAACACAGTTTTCATGATATGGACTAATAATGGATTTATAAGACAGCACAATGGTATTTACAGCTTTGTTTTCCTTTCCTTCTGGTAATTTCTAACTTTTAATCTGCATTTTGATTTCTACAGAAATTTTTTTGCAGAATTGCCAATCATAATAACCCAGGATCCCACTGCTCAGTAATGAGTCAGTTCATTTTACATGCAGCATTTTACTCCACATTACTTACTTGATTTTTTTAACTGCATTGACTTTATTTCAGTATTTTATCACCCAGTCACTGAGGGTTCAGTGTGGTTGGCTACAAACAGACAACCTATGCCAGTGTCAGTACTGGAGGACTTTCCAGCCTCTAGCCTCTGCTACAGAAAGGCTTCTGGAGCTCCTGTCATTGCTGTGTGGACATCTCAGATCCTCAGGTCTCTCAGGTAACACTTCACCTCTATGGCCAGGGAACATACTTATACCTTCAGTTTCTTAAGGTTCTCCCAAAATTCTCCCCAGTCAGCCTACTTTGAATAATACTGAATTCTCATCAAACTTTCTCACTGTCCTGCTCAACCAGGTCACTTATGATTATGTCCAAATTGCAGGTACTTGCTTTAGACATCAGTCTGGAGAG
Organism: Aegotheles bennettii; assembly: GCA_013398125.1. Lineage (NCBI taxonomy): Eukaryota > Metazoa > Chordata > Aves > Caprimulgiformes > Aegothelidae > Aegotheles > Aegotheles bennettii. The sequence goes on from VZRW01010749.1 coordinate 342,009, forward strand.
TCCTACCTATTCTATTTGTTTGACCATTTTTAAAGATACCAGAATATTGTTTTCCACATTTCTAATCCTTTTCAACAAAGTAACCTCTATGAATTTTAGTCAGTGAAGAAGGTTTAATCTCACAGATGCAATCCAGATCACTCCTTGATAATGGGTGCCAGCAACTTTTATTATTATCTTACTTCAGAAGATATTAATATTTCTGCCTAGCTCCACTCTTCATTTCTTTAGGTCTACACATCAATGCAGAGAATGTGTCAAACCATTCCTATCAGTTGTATGGACAGAAATATTTGGCACGGCAATTCAGCAGCATGAACTGGAGACCCTTCACACCAATTTTTTTAAAGTCTTTGGCCTCTTGAGGATGTGGTGGTTTCGCTCTCAGTTTAAGATGTTGCTACGTAAGACCTGCATGTTTTCACAGTCTTGACAGAGAACTAGTTGCACAATGAGGTTTGTAGTATCAAAGAATCCCTTCAATAGAAGGAAGAACATAATATTAGGGTTTCTAAAAACAAAAAATATTTTTGTAAGCTTGTGTTTACCAAGGCTCTGGAATCCTTTACAGAAAGGAATTTAGGTGACTCAGGAAGAAAGTAATTCGCTAGGGTGCCTCCCATTGTTTTTTATAAATTCTCAGTTCAAATTCAGCCCTGGAGCAGGAGGCTGCATTAAATGACTTCCTGAGATGCCTTTATATTTATTTCCTGTTGTGACTTTTCAAAACTTATGAGAAATGAAGGTAGAATGAAAGGAATACTCCCTCTGGTTGTGGTTCTTCTAGACAGTCCCTGAAATGTCTTTTTCCATTAATCTATTAGTTTCCAGGTGAAGAACTGGTGGAGTTGGTACAGGTGATGATTTAAAAAAGTACCCACTATTAAATAAAAAATAATAATCACAGAAATAGCCTGAATTGCAAAAACAATTAACTTTATTTATCACAATCACAAAAAATTGCATAGGCAGCCTAGGTAATGTACTTCTCTAGTTACTTTACTATACAATAATATGCAGCAACTTACACTATTCATATGAAATGTGAATAAGCATGTTGAGTGATGTACCTGGTACAGACATAATAACAGCGTCCTTACTAAACAAATTAATTAAATAAATTATCTTTTCTCCAAAAATGTTTGAGACAACAATGCGCCTAAATGGTAGACTTGGCAGCAGCAGTAATTTTCTAACAGTGAGGATAATTAAGAACTGAATAGACTGCTTAGAAAAAAAGTAGAGGGGATTACTATCAGAGAGGAGGATATGTGAAGAAGTACGTATATATTTAAAGTTACATTGGCACAGAAGGGTGGTCTAGATGATTTCTTCAAGCCCATTTAGCAGTATTTCCTGTCATGACAGCTCAACCTCCCACTATTCCCTCCTTATCTCCAAACTATGATATCTGTGAGGCTTCTTCACCTGGAAAACCTAATTTTGTTGCAGGAAAATTTGGTGTACTTGAAGTATGCTGTCAACATAGAAAACATGGCCTCAGATTCCCATGCAGCCTCCAGTGAGCCTCCAGTGGTTTTTCATGTGAACAAATGTAATCTGCCAAGGTCAGATGCAGTCAGTGTAAAACATTGCATATGCCCTCTGCATGCTTAACCTTCCTTGTGATCTGTCAGGCATAGGCATGGACCCAGCCCTTGATGATGATGTTGAATCTGTGTAGTGGAGCCTGTTCCTGTGTCATCTATTCTGGGAGGAATGTGCTCTGACTCCTTACAGATTTGAGGATGTAAACTCAGGGCACAAAACAGGATGTTCAGGTTGGCATAGAACATTGTGTCTGAGCTCTGTTTCTGACTGCATCTTGTTAACTGAGTTAATTTGGGCTGATCTCTAAGCTAGAATTTGAATTTAACCTTGAATTTACCACCTGTAGGTTGAAGCTGGAATTTGTGACGATCTCTACTATCTTTTTGCAGTCTAGGAAGAGAAACGACTATGTAAGAGCTAATTCTTGCAATGCAGCATTGCCTGGAACTCCCATGCTATTACCTAAGCATTGTCTGCTGGTAGTCTGTGGAGTATATCTAGCCCATGGACCAACACTACCTCCCAGCAAACAGGGAGCACATTCCCCTGGTTGCCTGGTTTTCAACAGGAGCAGTGAAATATGCTCCAGCAAGACTGCTATAAGATGAGAGGAAGAGGCCTTAAACTGAAGCAGTGGAGGCTCAGTTTGAACATTAGGAAAAATACTTTCACTGTAAGGGTGATTGGGTATTGGAATAGGTTGCCCAGGGAGGTGGTGGAATCACCGTCCCTGGAGGTGTTCAAGAAGCTTCTGGATGTGGCGCTGGGTGATACGGTTTAGTGGTGAAATAGGTAGGCGGTTGCACTGGATGCTTTTTAAGGTCTCTTCCAACCTTGATGATTCTATTATTCTATGGTAGCAGAAAAGAAAAGATATTGGCTGTGACTTCTCGCTAGTCAGCTGTCCATTATGTCCAGCAGCAACTTTGAGAGGATTGTAGATTAGAGGATTCTAGTCCCAATGGTTGCTACCTATGAGGACATGAGTTTTTCTCTGTCTTGTTACTCATTTTTTAAGCATCTCTAGTACATGTGAATAGGTGTCCTGAGACTGGCATCTGGCTCCTAACTTCAAAAAGTTGGATCACTTTGAAGGCCAGGAAGAACAGAGAGATGAACCACTGATGGCAGCAGAAATGTTATTATCTGTATGGTATTCCAGGCTGGAAGAGAGGCAAACTGATAGAGATGCTTGTCCTCAGGAGAGGAACAGACTATTCTATGGAAAAATGAATGTGTAGACTCAAATTGTAACTTCAGTGTATGAGAGTAGATCAATTCAGACAGCAGGTCAAGAACACTGAGAAAAAACTAAATTTATAGGATGATAAATATCATATAAATGCATATATAAAAAATACCCTTTTTGTGCTGAACAGTTAAAGCCAAATTAAATATGTAATGTGTTTAATGTCTGCAGAAATAATGAATGATCTCTTAAATTTCAGCTATATCATAGCAAAACTGGAGCAAATCTTTTGTTCCCAGAATCAAACTTGTTTTATTTACTTTACTGAAAGTGTCTATTTGGAAAACCCTTTAAAAAGGGTGCCTTTTATCTAAACTGCATTTGGCCACCACGTCAAGAGCAGACCCAAGTGTCCCAGGTGGCTTCACGCACCAGAATTTTCTTGCCTCCAATTGAAAGCAGAACACTTCATTCATGAGGTTCAATGGAAGGAAATAAATAAAATTTATACAGGGTTATGTTTAAAACAAGCAGTACATCCCTAAGGGAGAAAAGCACAACTCAACTCAGCTGAACTCTGTAATGTCAGAAATCAGAGGTCACCTGAGGAAGAGCTGCTGCTGTCTGGATATATGTGGAATCTATATCTGCTCTAGGGGTCCACCTGGATACTGAGGAAATTCCCAAGCAAGTTCTGGCTGTGGCTTAAGCCTGGAGTGTCCCTTCCTGTATTGTCTATTTGTGGGACTCCCTGAAATGCTCTTTCCTTAGTAGCAGTAGTAATTCTTTTGAAGGTGAGTCTAGCCACCTATGCAGGACAGCAGTGTTTTAAGTGCAGAAGGCAGGCAGCAGAAATGGAGAACAGGCTTGTTCATTCAGGACATCCAGCCTTTTCATTTGCAGAACTGGATCTCATAATAGATCCAGGAACATTTCTGTAGGAGGGAACTTTGGGCTGGAGGAGACCCATGCTGATGCTTCAAAGTCATCCTATCTCTCCCCAGTAAAAGTATAGACTGGAGACAGGAAAGGTGCAGGTGGAGCTTGTTTCTCCTTGCAACCCTATACCAGAAGCACGGCCATGAGATAAGGGAAATAAGGCTATTTTAGTTCACGGTGGAGGGTGAATCTGGCTCCACCACCTTAAAATCACGGGAGTTCAAAGGTTAGGGGTACAACTTGTCTGAACCCAAGGGTTTAACCATAGTGTGCCAGTTGATAAAAGTATGAGGAATGAAAGAGCAGTGACCAACATTTCCTAAGCAATTCTTGTTATGTTCCCTCAGATTTGCAAAACACACATGCTCCTGTGGTGGTAACAGCTGGGGAGGAGACATTGGGCCACGGGGTCTTCTCTGCTCAAGCACCTTCCTGAGGAAGGTGGCTCTTGTGCTGCACAAGAGCTGAACCTGAGGAGAGGATGGCAGTTGCCTGGAAGCCTTGAGTGGTTCCAGATTTGGCACCACAGAGCAATGGAGGGCTGGCACACAGACTGCTGCTTCTGGCATTTGACAAAACCTGGGAGGGTGAAGTTGGCCTAGCTGCATGTAAAGGTTTTTTCACACTGTAGCAAACCTTGCTAATGAGCAGCCTGGCTTCCCTTGGCTTTCAGCAGACTAATTCTCTGGTTTTAGGCCTTGCTCTATTTTTAATTTGTATTGTGAGTATCAGTGAGTTGTGCCTTATCTCTGTCAACTCCGAAGAGCCTCATTACTCTCTGTGGTGGGCCAGCCATCACAGTGGTGACCTGAGTCAGCACCCTACTGTGTGTTTTGGTCCTAGACAGCTCTCAGCCACAGCCTTAGCTTGAGCCCTGGAAAATACGCCATCTCCCCAAGGTCAAGGTGATCTTGCTTTAGTGAGCTCCAGGTGGGTAGTTAGGAGGACGGGTGAGTCAGTGACCCATTCTCAACAGAGATACTTCCAGAAGTGCAAGTGATGAAGTTGCCTAATTGCTGTCAAAAATGTTTGCAGTTTTACCTCTGAATAGCTGGGCTTTTTGTGCCATGGCTCTATCTCCCTTTGACTGCAGATGAGGTTTTCAGACAAGCTGTTCTTGCAGCAGTAAGTGTGTGTGTCCGTGCTGTACGCAGGGCAGTATTTGGGCACTGTTACATATCGTAGTGGCTGCATGGTCCCACGCTGGGGTAATGAACTGCCTCAGACAGAGATCAATACTCACCTCTGACCCTGATCCTCCTTTCTGGGCAGTCTTAGCCTGACATTTCAGCTGGTCTGACTGGCTCCAGCATCTACAAGAGCTTAACAAGCAGGTTGCTGTTTGCACTTGTGCCGTTTACTGTGTATGTATAATCCAAGTTTCTAAGCTTTCCATGCAATATTTTTCTTGAAAAATCAACTGCCTGGAAGATTGTTTGAGCTCTGCTCACAGCTCCTCAAGTTCACGTCAGGTATGGCTGTAAGCAGTAGCTGCAGAATTTATAAAAAGAGCAAATTCATCACTGAATACGTAATGAGCCAGGCCTTGAAAATGAAGGACACCAGTTTCTTTCTTCAGCATCCTGTCTGGTCTGCATCGGACATGTTCAAGCCAAATAGACACCATCATGGGCATTCACGCTCTGGGCGGCAGCGGGAAAAAGCAACAAAGTGGCATTTCACAGCCTGAGCTGCTGCTATTGTTCTGTGCAAGATCTATAAATTAAATAAGGTCTCAAAGCTTCTCAATAAATAAAGGCTTCTAAATAAATGCAGTTAATAAAAGAGGGTCTTGGAAATGAGCAAATTTAGCTTTCTGTGAGAGTCCTACTGTATATTGGCCATGAAAAATATCTTTGTCTCAGTTCTTGCTGGTTTACAGATTCATCTCTATGTGGAAACTTGTGCCAAAGTGTATTTAAGATGTTGTGCTTTGGGAAATCTATAGGGGAGATTAATTTATATAAATCAGGGAATCCACTTGAGAATTCAGAGAAGGAAAATCTGGAGGGTCTTACAGACTAAGAGCACTGGTCTGTGCTATTTTTCTAAAACAACTTCAGCTGTTGCTAGACTTCAGAAAATTTAAATGAGGTCTGTAGTTGGGATGAATCCAGGAGAACAAGTCTTGGCTCCTCAAGTTCGGCATAGCGGGAAGAGGTGGGAAAGGTGTTGATAAACAGAAATGAACAGAAATTGAAAGGCTGCCACAGCTGGTTGACATTTAAAAGCTGTGGGGCACACTTTTTTTACTTCAAACTCTCAGTGATGAGGAGTTTTAAGGGCCAGATTCTCATGCTGGCCATACCAAACTGAAGGGGGAGTAACTCCCAGATTGCTTCTCATTTACACCAAGAAACAGATGTGAATCTGGATCTAAAAGGACAGCTAGACAGGCCATCATGCTGGATAATGATGCAACTCATCAGACCTGGAAATCAGGCCCCAGGCATTGAAACAGGGACTGGAGACACCCCACTCTCACAGTTACTCCCTGCACATGTTCAGGCTCTGCTGATTTTGCTCTGCATGACCTAAAATGGTTTACATTTATTCACTTCAGTCTTTTCCTTGAAGTAACTCCTTATCTCTCCTTCTGTGGGGGCAGATGGCATGACATATAGGTCTCATGGTGGTTATAGCCATGCAGCAAGGGAGGGATGCCTCCAAGCCCTCTGGTGTTCAACTCTCACCACTGGTTTGAACATCTTGAGTCTGTATAAAGGGAAGATGAAGTTACAAGACCCTGGCAAAGAAGACTCTGAATTGCACCTGTGGGAACTGTCCTGGTTTGGGCTAGGACAGAACACAACCTCTTGGATTTATAAACAGCAGCACAAATCTCCTGGCTGCCACCAGGCATGACTATGGTTTCATTTGGTTTTGTGCCCTTGCCTGTTGAGGAAATTCTCATCCCTTGCCCCTTTTCCCATTCACACAAAGCTGGGCTGCACACCCACTGCCTCTCCTGTGCTGAGCTGGCTCTGCAGCCTCCGGGCGTGGGAACAGATCCGTGAACTGTCTAGAAATAAACAGGCAAGCTATCCTACCCACACAGGCAAATCTGACACTACATGCCCAACATTGCATTCCTTTAGGCTGGAAGTCCTCATTTATGCCTTCATAATTTTATTGCATGCATTTTTTTCAACCAAAACAGCCTATTGCTTCTCCCCATAGAACTATTAGGTATGTGACATTTCAACCGAAACAATAACGTTTTCAAATGGTGCCAGTAAAATGCTGGAAGTTTGATTTAAAATGAGAAAAGAGAAATGTGAGCAACTAATAGGTTATTTCTCCAGCCCCAGAAAACTAAGCTAATCTTTTAAGGACCAAAGCTTGCAAACTTTTGAACTTCTTTACAAGTACTCCTTGAAATACTTCTAAGTGAATATATGTGTACTCATTAGCTTATTTTATGAAATATTGTCCCTGCTTCACACTAAAAATAATAAACTAATGCACTAGTCTAAGAGAAATTAACTGAAAGACCTTGTCAGGTGTAGGAATGTGTAAATCAAATACAGTTTCTTCTTCCTGGATTGCTAATTTTCCTAGGGCTCACTCTCACAGTGAAATCCATGATCTTTCTTTTGTCCTAGTCGGTCTCTTTTGACATTATGGACTTAAGGGGGAAAGCCCTGACACAATAACTGCTCTGTGTGTCAGCTACAGCCAAAAGGCCCAAATAGCACAAAACGGAACTAGCCATGTGAGTTGTTGGTTTGCCAGAGTTAAGTGATTTGAAACTCATAGCCTATCTTATTTCCAAAGCGTAGTTATTATAACAGCCAAAGACTTGAGCAGTGCCGGAGACACATCTTTATAGCTCCTGTCAGAGCAGAAATAAACCTGTATCACTTGCAAGTGAGGGATGCCGCTGATGGATTCCTGCTTGTCTTTTGAGTCAGAAACACATAAACTTTTCTGAGAACCATTTAGACCCTGAAAGCTTGACTTGCTTGCCAGACTGTAGATGTCTGGAGTCATATGTCCTGTTATGCAGAGCAGGAAGATACAACAGAAGCTACAGGGCAGTTGGCTGTCCTGGAGCAGCTGATGGGGCCAGTAGTTCACCCAGGCACATCTCAGGCTCAGACAGATGGATCCCATTGATTCCCCCATTCCTCTGCAGGTAATCTGATGAAATCTTAGTAGTTTTATGGGAATTTAGTTCAACCAGATGATACAAAGCAGAACAAATTCCAGCCAGCCAGAGATCAAAAAATAAAACTAAAAATCATACCAGTACAGTTATATCTAAGTTCTACCTGAAATCCATTACACAAGCCATAGAGTTCCAAGCAGTTGTGTGAAGCCCTTAAATTCGTGTTTATCTAAAAGATGTCCACCAGACACCATCTGAAGTCTGGAAGTGTTGGAAGAGATACCACTTCCTCTGTTAATTTGCTCCAGTAACTAATCATGCTGACTGTTAAAAAAAAAAAAATAGAAATCTCAGTTGAATCTCATTTACCTATTATCTAAAATAAGGTCATGCCTCTGGCTTGTCTGGTGAAGGTGTTGAAAATTGCTTCAATTATCCTTGTTTATCTGACTGTAATCTCTAAAATATCAGATAAGTGGAGCTACAAGGTAGTGCTTTTGGCATTAAGTCTGCAGAATGAATTATGTTTTTCCTCAGTCTAAGGTAGAATCTTTATTTTTCACTTATTTAGTGCTAAGTCAGCAGTGTTTTGTTTCATTCATTTACCTTGATATAGAATGAGATATGTTGGAAACAGAGAAAAATTGTCATTGGACAAAGGATGTAGAAGTAGACAGGTATAGTGCATATACATTAAAATTTACAGTTACGCATCTCAGATGATCTGGTTTGCTGTCTCCAAAGAGTTAAGCTGCATAGAAGTATTTCATGCAGCCTAGGGGTGTGCTGGATTTCAAAACTGTTATGTGTGAAAATACCCTGGATTAATGCCATGCCAAAAGAAAAAAAAAGTGGCTCAACAGTAAAAAACACCTTAATAAGATATTGGTTGCAATTCAGATGTGAATCTCAGAATATCTACATGGATTTTATTTCTTTCTTGCTTCCAGATCATCCAGCAGATTTATTTTAGTAACAAGAACTTGCACTGGACCTCCCCTTTTAACCAGGAAGGAAACTTCTCATTGATCTGAGCAGTGCTGTGCTGAGCCCCCTCGAGAGTTCACACTTTGGTCCTCACCACACTTCTTTGAGGTTGGCAAATAATGTTATCTCAAGTCAGCTATCAGCAGAGTGGGGACACAGAAAGGTTGGAGGGTCAGTCCTCCCATCGCGGGAAGCCTGGGCAGGAACATGAGCAGGCACCACAAGCCCCACACATGGATCCAGTGCAACCACACCCTCTCCTGCTGTGTGCTGCAGCCCCTCCAGCCAACCCCACGGTGGGGAAAATATGCATAGTTCCAGATCCTAGAATCGTACATTTGGGTTGGAAAAGACATTTAAGATCAGCAAGATCAACTGTAAACCTAGATCTACTACATTTTTCTTCAATAAAATATTAAAAGTTGCTATCTGCTTGTTAAATTTGCTAAATCTGGGATCTCCTGGATTCCTCTTGCACATTATAATTCATAGTTCCTTGACAAAGTAGATGTATTTTTATCTGATTTTTTATAATTTACTCACAGACAATTTAGATTAGTAAACTCGTGCTGAAAAGCCAAATCTCCAGCCCTAAAGACAAATGATCAAGCAGGAAAACAGCCTGCCAGTGACTCAGTAATGTTTCTTTTGCATTTGTTGTGGGGTTTAATTAGTTGCATGCAACTTGGATTTGCACATCCACCACGCTGGATTTTACCTAGCCCTTAGCCTCAGTGAGTAGGTTGTACTAAACATTTCCTGGACGAAAGCTCTCCTTTCTTCCACAACCACCCTGCTCTCTGCTGTGGGGCCCAGGGGACATTGCTGCCTGATATTTGTGATGAGTGTCATAGGTGTAAACAAAAACATCTCAAAGGAGGCAGATGGGAAACAAAATCCATGCTAAAGCTCTGGTGCAGGCAAGACGGAGTGGCTGCTGGGCTGTGTGTGGGGATAGAGGCCCGACACCTCGGGAGCTTTTCTATCAGCATCCCGCCGCGTCTCAACTTCCTACACAGTCCAGCCTCTGCACAAAAGAGTTAATCACGAACTCATCATCCTGAAAAAGATCAACACAAACGACTCATGCTTATACATTGCCGGGGTTGTGCTAACATACATTTCCAGGCGGGGCTCCCCAGGGTTGGATCCAGCTGTGTTAGTCTGCTTCTATCCCATGCACCAGAAGCAAGTTAATCTTTTCTGTCAGTCTTTCTTTTAAAGGTAATGCAGAAGAAAAGCAAGACGAGCTCTGAAACAAGAGCTAAGCAGCTTTTAAAGGAGCTAAAAGGAGCCTGTTTTGTACGATTGTTAATTTGAATTGCCCACTTTTAAAGCTTGGCTTGCTGTGCTCAGGGTAGGGGTGGCAGAAGGCAGCGCTGCCGTGTGAGACTGTGGAGTCCTGGGGACAGACCCTGGAGAAAGGCAGCAATTGAGTCTGCAGAGAGAAATAGTGTAAATATTTTGGCTCCCACAGTAAAGACCATTTAATGGAAGCAAAGAACAACAAAGTGATTGTGGGATGGCTCAGGTGGCTGTGGTGGGATGTTTTTATAGACCCTCAGAGGAAGCAAGACAGGATATATTTGACATAAGAGTCCCAGCTACTGTAAGTAGCCATGCATGTGTGGAAAAACTTGTCTAGATCCTCCTGTTACCACGCAGAATCAAAGCACTGTGACCCTTTTGCACAATAAATGAAGAAAGAAGATGGGACCTGGCAGGCAAGGCGGGGGGAGAAGGGGATGAGATGCTGCTGAAGCTTCCCTTCCAGTGATGGCTGGTGCAGGGCTCCTATGGCCCTGATTTGGTGTCACAGTGTACCACAGCTTGAACTGAAGGTGTGACATGATACCTATGTATACCCCAAGGAAAATGAAAAATGTAGTCCTGAAAAAGAAAGTGTAAAACAGGCAAGATGCAACTGCAAACCCTTCAAAGCTGAGGCAAAACTACCTGCTCAGTAGCTACCTGTACACTCTGTCCCAGTGCACGGTGCTAAAACCTTAATTTTCACAACAATGTGTGATTATTTCCACAAATAATTTCAAAATGGATATTGCAAAAAAAAAGGATGCTTTTCAAAAAATATTAAAGAAAAAAACTTTTCTTCTTTTTTTTCCCCATTGAAAATTTGCCTGTATGTATTCCTCTAACTGCTGATTTGCTCTGTTAAGTATAGAGATGGCTGCACAAAGTTGAAAATTATTTCTATGCTGAAATACATGAATGGTCCGTATACTGTTTAAATTTGTCACAATGGCACAAAATAGAAGTTAATTTGTTCAGAGAATCATTTAGAGAGATTTTCATCTTCTTTTCTCCCACTTGCAGAGTGAATAAGGTAAGGATCCCTAAAAGAGTGTATGGATGATGGAGCCAAGCTTTTTGCAGTGACGTCCAATGATAGGACAAGGGGCAATGGTTGCAAACTGGAGCATAGGAAGTTCCATGTGAATATCAGGAAAAACTTTTTCACTGTGCGAGTGATGGAGCACTGGAACAGGCTGCCCAGAGAGGTTGTGGAGTCTCCTTCACTGGAGACATTCAAAACCCACCTGGATGCGTTCCTGTGTGATGTACTGTAGGTGACCCTGCTCTGGCAGGGGGGTTGGACTAGATGATCCTTCGAGGTCCCTTCCAACCCTAGAATTCTGTGATTCTGTGATTCTGTGAAAGGTCTTTTTAAGAAATGTCTTCTGTTATTCAGGGAAGAGAAGATACATTTCAAATCAATCCATGCCAGTCCTGACCCTTTTGGTGATGGTGTGCACTCAGAAAAGCCCCAATGGAAACATTTTCCCTGAGTGAAAACATCACTTTCCCTGCCTCACAAGTGCACAGGGAAGCTGGAGGATCTTGTACGGCTAACATATAACATATATCCTAACAAATAACCCAGTGTTTGGTGTTTCCCAGGCTGGTGCTCAGGTAAGCACTGCCTTGGTGAGAGGTCTGAAATAAGATAATCTTTAAATACCTGACTTCTGCCCTCATCTTGGGTGTTTTGGACCTTTGGAAATGACTCAGCTTAAAAAGAGAGCATGACGTCCTCTGAGGTTTCTCTGTGTAGAGTGGTGCTAAAAATCCATGCACCCAGCTGAACATGGGAGCTCCTCTGTGCCAGGCTGGGCTCTGCCTCCCATGCAAGGGCAGTGGTTGAAGTTGCGCAGGGCTACAGCTCAGCCTGCGCACAAGTGAGCAGGATGCAGGCAGGAGAACAGAAAATGTTGGCTTTCTCATGGATTTTGGAGTTTGACTGGGGAAGAACTGGAGAAAACACAAGTATCTTGACATTAGAGGTGTATTTAAAACAAGATTTAATGAGTAGCTTAATTATGATTGGGACTCCCTACGATGGGAAAATATTTCTAAAAAGCATGTTTGACAAGTTAAATCCTATTGTAAGCAGAGGGAAAGAGTGACAAAGGGCATGCTATTTAGATAGCAAAGTAAAGAGTAGCTTTGAGGCTTTTAAGAAATATAAACAGATGTGAAACAAGAAGTACCGGGAAAACTACTGAAAATAAAGCCAAATGAAGGTAAAAAAGATTTTATATTTTGAATGATAAAAAGAAATACTGAACATTGAATTTTAGTGAACATTTCAAGCAGTTATAACAGAATCTTCAAAAAACGTTTGCTGTTAACCGAGGAGAGAAGAGAAAATACATTCAGATATGAAAAGAAAAAGAGAAGTCAGTTGAGGACTGAGCAATGGAAGAAGGAAAGGAGACGTATTAAATCATTCATTTGACTTCTTTATTTACTTTAAGAACTGGAAAGCTTCTTATGACATTGGTTGACATCGGCAAGCAGTGGTAGAGGAAGCAGGAGGGAGGATGGAGAATAACAAGTCTAAGTCAGGTTCAGCAGACAAGACTGACTATCCAAATGCACATTTCTTATTAATTGAACACTTAATTTCATGAGCATTTCTTTCCTCAATTTAAGCAATCAGAATCCCTGACCATGCACATCTATACCTGCATTGCATTGCTGCTCTGCTTGAGATAGAGCAGCTCCCTTAAATGTATTTTAAGACCTCTAGAGGCTGGGAAAGAGCTGAATGAGATAGATACAACAGTGATCTATAAAACAGGTAGTGGAACAAGAAAGGTGAATAGGGTGAATGGCTGTTCTTTCTTCTTCCAATATAAAATTCAAAGGACAAGAAATTAAACTAGTGGGTACCGGTTCCAAAACAAACAAAAAGAGGCAGTTTATTGACTGCATAGTGCACAGTTATGCCATGGCTCATACCATGGTAGAATTGAAAATATTTCTATTAATTAAAAAAGAAGTCAAGAGCATAAATAAAAGAAAAATCCACCAAAGATTATTAAATATAAAAGCATTTACTTTGACTCAAGATAACCCTGAGTCATAAGTCGCAGGAGGCTGGGAGAGCATTCCTGGGAAACATTCCTGCGTGCTTGCCCTGTCCTTACATCCTTCCTCGGATAACATCTGCTGTGGCTGCTCTGCTGCTGGGGGTAGGACACCAGACCAAATGGACCTGTGCTCTGATCCAGTACAGATGTTCTTGTATTAAGTTTGTGTGCTGCATTGTGAACTAACTGGGGAATTGATCTGGGTAAAAAATAAGCCAAGGCGTTTTGGTTTTTTGGTTTTTAACCCTGATCAGTTCCCTGACTGAGTTCACTGAGTGACCAAATACAAGGTTTGATGGGCTCTCCTAAGGAAGTGATGGGAGGAAGGATGAGCAGCCAGGATTTGGCAGTGGGATGGAGGAGTAAGGGGAAACAAAAGGGTTGACAAAGCCATTTTTGCCACCTAAAGAAATTCTTGTGAGGCCAAAAATACTGATGGAGAACTGCTGTGAGTCAGAACCTAAATAATTTCTGTGCGGATGGTGCATGGTCAATAAAGACTGCGTAAAACCACAAGTACCCCAGTGTTATTTTAATAGTTGCACAGAAAGGACTGGAAGGTCTAGCCCAGGTGAGAAGCTCAGTCCTTCATCTTGCTTGCCTCAGTGCCAGCACCATGTTGACTTCACCAGCACAGACCAAGAGGAGGATGATCATGCCCTTCTCAGAGCTGTGGGTTTGGAGAGGCAGATTCATTTCTGAGCACTGTATTCTTGTAAATGATGGAGCAAGAGGCAGTATTATCAGTTTTACAGAGATAAATATCTTTTTTTTTCTTTTCTATATAGAGCATTAAGGATAATTTTGACTCTTCAATTAAATAAAAAAATCATTATTGTTTTTAATAAAATTATTGAAAAATGCTCTGTACAAGAAGTGTGGCATTTGTGCTCAGATCATAACACATGTGCTAATGTATCCAGGCCAAGAAGGGAAGGGAAAGAAGAACTGAAGCAGAGATGACAATAACTTTGGAACTAAATCTCAAGATATTTTTTCCTTTCTCCCTTCAATGAGATTTCACAGGAACACTAAAAACAGAAAGGTTCCCAATCTCTATATTTTACAGATGTAACTTACCCTAACATTGATTCAATCCAGAAAGGCAGTCTCATAAATTTCCCTCCTTTTCCAGATTTCTTAAGGGATAAAGCACACTCCAGGTATTAAGAGCTGAAAGCTCAGAAGACTTTAGCAGCTGCTGTATCAAAACCTTACAATCTACAGGATAAGAAAAACCTGCCTCTCACTAACAGCATTTGTAGTAACATGAGTCATTGTCACTCCAGCTACAGTTAAATTTCCTTTGCTTGTCTTCACATGGAAGCTTGGCTTTATTCCTCACACTACCTTGTACCACTTCTAGAGGAACTTTAAAAGTGGGTAGCAATGTTTTCCTCCAGCCTTCGTTGACAGTACATTACTGTGGTGTTCCTTCTGATTAGGTGATGTTTTTAGATCTGCCACATTTCTGTGTAATTAGACAGAAAAGTTCTTATAACAGGAATTAGCTCTTTCTAAATGTGCACATACTGCATCTCACATGATGAGGACTGTATCTAACTTTGTATCTTTGAATGTAACTAAAATTCAGGCATCAAATGTTGCTAATGTTGATGCTATTAGTAATAACAATCCAGTTGTAATATTCAATATGTGTAATTGAAAATGAAAAGTATAGCAGTTTAGAGAGAACTGGATGTTTAAATAAAAATAGAGAGAAAATAATAGAGGAAGTCAATTTGCCCTAGAAATATCTCATAGTTTTAGTACTAGTCTACATCTGTTCCTTGGTGTGCCACAGACTTGCCATGTGAACTGTGGCTGTGATCTCTTCCTCTTCCTGTCCCTTAGCCTTCTGTCATTAAAATGGGATTATTAGTACTTAGAGGGAACTGAGAGAGCTCTTGGAGATGAAACGAAGTCAAATTCCTTACCTGCTCAGAAAATGCAGACTAAAGAATCAAATGATATCTTGACATTTTTAAGCTTTATGCATTTCTATAAATGTCCTAAATTGCAAGCATTTGCTGTGTCTGTGTATTTCTCAGAATGCCCCAGTTTTTGCAAAAGGTTTTATATAAGCTGACTATACAAGAACAATTCTTCAGCCCTAAGATCTGGAGCATTATGTTGCATCTAGAGCTGATTTTTTCTGAGTGTGTTCTTAGTACTGTAGGCTCCTCCTTTAGATTTGCTGGCTGGCATCTGCCTCTCTTCTGAAACCTCATTTGCTCCTGATAGCCGCAATCATCTCAACATATCTAGTAGAATACCTAGGGATAATGTGAGGCTTCTTGTTCCCTGATTTGAATCACAGACTTTTACCAAACAAGTTCAAAGGCCAGAGCACATATTTCAGTATCCTCTTGATTCTGATTTTCTTGATAATTATTTTTAAATTATATCCTTGGATCAGTCTGCAAAATAGAGATGAGATGCCACTGTAAGGCAGAGTACCATAGGCAGTGTTAACACACCTGGTACCTGCAACCTGCAAGTTATCACAACCGATACATTGATAAGATGAGTACTTCTAAATATATTATCCTGAAAAAATCAAAACTATAAAATGTTGGCAGAACATAGTATTCTTTCAGGTGAAACACTCTTCTGACTTGGCTGATGGCTAAATACACCCTTGTTTTATAGGACTTTCCTAATGAGATTATTTATTGTGAGTGACTAATTTTTGTCCACTTAAGTTCTGTCAGGACTTCACTGTACAAGGTTTAAGAAACCTGTGTAATTGAAATAGTATCAACAGGGGAGAAAGGTGCATAATATCTATTTCAATAAGTTTTCCTGGTGTCGAGAAGCACAAGCAAGCTGAATGAAACCACGAAGTCAAATTTTGCCACAACAGGAAGAAAGATGCACCTTTACTGAATTCAGCGGAAACCTCTATCAAGATTAATTTGGAATTATAAAGTAGGACTGGAAGGGACTCTGGGAGATCCTGCAGTTCATAACCCTCCTCCAGGCAGATTCAGCCAGTCCTGAATCACTCACGGGAATGTTTGTGTAACCCCTTCCTACAATCCTCCGGTAAATGAGATTCCGTGACTTCCCAGGCGAACCTGCTGCAGGCCTTACCATCACTATTATTGAAAATATTTTTCCAGAGTCTAACCTAAACTTCCGTTGCTTGACTTCAGTCCATGGCTTTGTATCTGTCCCCAGAAGGCACAAAGACAAGAATCCCTCCCTTTTCACAGATATCTCCTATATTGCAAAGTATCGTAGTTATTGCAAACTTTTTTTTTCTGGAAGAGGGCCTGCTTAACCCAGCAAACAGAGAGGTGAGATGCTTTGGCTTCACCTAGCCATGAAGGTGCAGCTGATGCACAGATACTTGTCTGCAGAGAGCAGTTGTGTGTATCTGAGTCTTCAGCCTCTAACTCAGAAAAAATCCTTCATTTTGGGGCTGAAATTTTCCCAAGGCTACTCAACTTAGGCTTCACCAGATCACTGTCATGGAACGTTTAAATTAATAAAAGGTTGAAGTTTGACAATATGGTAATAAAAATGTATAATCTTATAAGGCAATGTTAACAAAGCTGCTAATACTTCTGCTTGATTTATACAGGCTTGTCCATGTGTATCCAGCAAATACATTGATACTAGTCTCTGCACTTCAATAACTCCCTTCATATCCTGCTTTTTCTATAAATATTCTTGACATGTTCATATCAGATAAACAAAAAAACAGAAAAATGCACTTTTGTTTTACTAGCTTGCCCTTGAATCTCTGGTAGCATGACCGTGAATAATACAAATGTAGGCTAGATTTTTCTGTGAGTAATGCTTCAGTAAAATATTTTCTTTTGGTATTACAGACATCTTAGGAAGCTTTACTGGCTGTAATTTAACCTCTATTTATTTTTTTTTTGTCTTGACATAAATTAGTTTATGCTATTGTTCTATAGTAGGTAAGATGTAGCAATCTTATGAATGTAAATTTTAATAGCTACAGTCTTTATGTTTCTTTATAGCTTTGGAGGGAAGAAAAAAAGTCTCTGTTGAAACAAGGCTTTCTAAGTTGTAGTTTTAGCTTTTTGTTGGCTTTGGAACTTTTGTCATTTTCACCTCCTTCTTGATGATTCTTCCTTGCACAGAAAGCAGTGATGTTAAACATTGCAGTCAGGTGTATGCTGGAGCTAGTGAGAAAGAAATATCACATGCACCATTGATTGAAGAAAGGTCTGAACAGCAAATTTACAACATGGAGAACTACAACACTGTTATTTTAATGGTAATCAGTTCAATCCAGGTGAAAACACAAAGCTTTTAACATTCACAACAAATGGATTTGATATTGGAACATTCATAAAATATACTAATAGTAAAGAAATAACTTGCTTTATATATTTACATCTGTACAGAACATAATCACTTGAGGATAAAAAAAAGCACTTCACAAAAATTATTCTATTTGACATATGATATTTTTTAAGGTAGGTAGGCTTTATCCCCCAACCCTCTTTTTTGGAGGTAAGATAGAATTTATTCTGAGCTCAAATATGAGTGTGAGCTGAAGAATACTTACTGTTACAAGCAAAGTCATTGGAAAACAACTTATCTCTGTTAAACCACAAAGTACTGGGAATAGTAACATCATGTTTTATTTTTTTATGGATTAAATTAACCCACTTCTAAATTCTAATTCTCCAAGTAAAATAAAGTGGATTATCAGGTAGTTATTTTCTAGTAAAACTTCTGTGGTTTTGACAATGTTTGATATGTGGTAAACACAAACACATGCCGTATACCTGCTTTCTAGTGTATCTTTTTATCTCTTTCTTTTTTCCAGTATGGTAGGTTTTAAGTGAGATTTAAGGAGGATTTATCTGGTGCCTGAATCCTCCCCTAGCATTTCGTGCAAGGCAGATCATTACCCTGTATGAACTCAAGTCTTCCATGAATTCCTCTTGTATTTTGTAACAGTTCTGTGTCTTTATGCAAAAGGGAGTTTGCTGATTCTTAATTATGCCCTGGAGAGATGAGAGAAGCAGGACCATCACTAACCTTCTAAAGTTTGATAGGAAAATATATGCTTACTCACGGTTTGCTGGTTTTGCTTGGCTTTTTGGTAATGTGCACATAAAACCACTGTAGATGTATAGAACCAAAAATCAGTTTTAAATGTTTTGTTGAATCACTCTACTTTGAAGTCTAAGGCTGTAAAATCATAAGCATTTTAAATCAATATAACTCAGCCATGCTGCTAAGATATCTACCAGCCCCCATTGGCTCATTCCTGCCTCTGCACTATCCCTACGGGAAGCTGACCCAGGTTAACATTAAACTGGCAAATAAAGAATGAGTTTGCAACAGGGATTGTTTCTCTGATCTTCATCATGTGGTTAAAACAACGTTTGTGCTGGGACATGGAGGGAGCAGCACAGGGAGCCACAGTAAGGCAGGGGTGAGCATCTGGACGGCAGTGCCAGCTTGCGTGGGTTTACACTGCCTGTGCTTTTATGGTACCAAAAGAGAATTTCTCATCTGGAGTGTGCTTCCTTTCATAAAAGAGTCTTGATTTTCTGTAGAACAACCCTGAGTGCTGCATAGGTGCATGGCATGTTCAGATGTCAGGACCTTCTACATAGATATGAAAATGTTGAAAGGTATAGCTTAATCACCCAAGTTAGAAAAAAGATCCCAGATTAACTTTTGCCTAAGGTAACAGGGCTTGTACTTTACTTATTAAATAAAATAAGTAGGGCCCGTAGAAAGCTTTCTTAGCATAAGAACATAAAAATGCATTATAAAGTTCAGCACCTTATTTTTATGATTCCCATAAAGTCCATGAGATAACAATGTTTTCCTACTAAATTAATTTTCATCAGGCTTCATTGCACAGTCTGTTCTCCTGATGTTTCCCAGGGGCAGCTGCTTAAAGTTCTTGATTTAAATCATTAAATGCTTGATTTATGGTGCATGCTTCCGGAGCCTTAACACTTTTCCAACTCATATTGCAGTGTATCGTTATCCTAATCATGTTACTGTTTAAATATATTTGGATGGTAAGGGATTAAAGTGAACTGGCCTGTTAATTTTCTTACAAAAAAAAGCAAGATTAGTTACCTGACAGTTGCTGTAACAGGCACAGAGCTTAACTCAGAACAGCCTTGTTAGCAAGTTGGAGGCAGACTTACTGCTTCATTGGTGTTTGAATATCATTAACTGGTGCAGTCTTGCTCCTAAAATACATTTCCTTTGGATAAGATCCTTATCTGCACTGGAAATAGCTGGTTATTTGGATTCTGAAATTAATTTAATTTTTTTCTTTCTTGAAACAAGACGGAAAGAAGTCAACACCTCCAGGCTTGGAAGACATGAAGAACAGAGACAGAGGACATGATTTTTCTAAGACATTTCTCTGACTTTCAGCTCCTGCTCAGAGTAACCACTCACCTCTGATTTTTGTTAAAAAAAATGTAGAGGAATTGTATATTCTTTTGTAGTGGGAAAGAGAGCTAAAGTTTTGATATTAGCAAAGATATCATACTAGCCTCACTGACTATTCAAAGGATCTCAGCATCACAGATAAAATTATTACTGAACTGCATATTAGATAGGAAACAGCAGATGAAGATAGTACTTCTAATGTTATTCCTATCATGATAGACTGAATTCATACCTATTGGAAACAGTCCCCAGTGCAGCTGGGAAAAACTGATGTGTTCTTCTATAGCTTAGATGGGACTGAAAAAGGTTTTTCTGACTACTGAACAACTCGATGCAATAAATCATCTATATCTTTTTCTCAGATTTGTTTGGCACAATGTCATATTTTCAAAAATCTTTTTAAAACAGGAGGACAGTGATAGAGGGACTACATGTATAACCATTCAAGTGCAAAAAACCACTTCTCAGTCCAAGTGTGTTTGTGATATTTTGCACTCAGTTCTGTGAACATTTCAACACTGCAGCATTACTGATGAGAATACTGGTGCAAAGTCTATTTAAAACTGGAATGCTTAGAAATTTGCCGAAAGCAAGTATCAAATTGTTCACAGATGGAAGCTGGTGGTGTTCTTGCAAGTCTCTTCTTATTGTTTTCTGTTTCCAGAAAACAGAATTTAATACAGTGGTGCAACTTTAAAGAGAACATACTAAGAGTAGAATAAATCATGCTGCCTCCCTGCCCCCAGCAGACAACTCTTCTTTAGTCAGCTGAAAGATTCCAATATTCTGTTTATGTTTGACATTGATCATTTATTTCGATTTACAAGAACAATGGAATTATGGGTGCTGACAAGAAAACTGTGGGAATTATGCTGGAGTGATTTTGGACGTTATGAGTCAGGGTTACTGCCCCATCACTTTGCCAGATGTTACCAACCCCTTTGGCTAGAGCAGCAGCAGTTAACTGTGTGCTTCAGCTTAGCTGCTACGTTTCATAGTCTGGTGTATTAACCTCCCCTTTGATTTCTTTCCTTTCCACTGATTTATAGGATTCAGTTGCATCCCGTTTACAGGATGAATAGGATTCAGTTTCATTCAAAAGAAGTTCAGGTCTTCCAGAGTGCACCACAGCGTGAATCAAAGCACAGTAATTGAGAACTATTTGGAAATTTGCTTTGAGAGCACCTACAACCCTGACTACGACTGTGATGGAGACACACTCTCAGCAGGTAACAAAAATTAATATGCAGTGACAGTGGAGACAAGTGGGTGAAGTACATGAGCTCCCAGAGGTAACATAACAAAACTGGATTCTTTCCTTATACAACAGAAGGAATGAACATTAAATCAAAGTCTCCTTTAAGGCTTTTTCTGCCAGGTACTACTTTCAGTTTCCAGTAATCATTATCACAGAATCATAGAACAGTCCAGGTTGGAAGGGACCTTATAAGATCAAGATTTCATGGGAAAGGGAGCCTAGATGAGATTATCTAGCACCCTGTTCCATTGCATCTTGAAAATCTGCAGTGATGGGAATTCCAGCAGGTCCCTGGGGAGGTTGTTCCACTGATTGATTGCTCCCACTGTAAAAATTTCTTTTTTATATAGAGATGAAACCTCTCCCCATGCAACTTTTACCCGTTGTTCCTTGTCCTTTCCACATAGCTCCTTGTGATGAGAGAGTCTCCATCCTCCTTGTAGCTGCCCTTTAAATACTGGAGTATGGCAGAGAGGTGACCCTGATCTTTCTCTTCTCCAAGGTGAAAAGACCTAACTGCTTCAGTCTCCCCTCACAGGACAGGTTCTCCAGCCCTCTGACCATCTTTGTGACCCTCCTTCACACGGTCTCTCCACATCTTTCTTGAACTGAAGGGGCCAAAACTGGACACAATACTCCAGGTTCTGGAGTATGTCCAAAGAAGGACTACAAAGCTGGTGAAGGGTCTAGAGCACAAGCCTTACAAGGAGCTGTTGAGGGAACTGGGATTGTTTAATCTGGGGAAAAGGAGGCTGAGGGGAGACATTATTGCTCTCTACAGCTACCTGATAGGAGGTTCTAGAGAGGCGTGTATTGGTCTCTTTTCCCAAGTTATGGGGGATAGAACAAGAGGAAATGACCCCAAGTTGTGCCAGGGGAGGTTTAGTTTGGATAGCAGGAAAAATTTCTTCACTGAAAGGGTTGTCAGGCACTGGAACAGGCTGCTCAGGGAAGTGGTGGAATGGCCATCCCCAAAGGCATTTAAAGATGTATAGATGTGGTATTTAGGGACATGGTTTAGTGGTGGACTTCGCAGTGTGCTGGGTTAACAGTTGAACTCAATGATCTTAAAGGTCTTTTCCAGCCAAAAAGATTCTATGATTCTAGTTGTGGCCTGACAAGTGCTTAGTAGAGTCTCTGCTAGTAATGCCTCTGCAAATGCAGCCCAGGATCTGACTTCCCTTCATTGCTGTAGGGGCTCACTGCTGACTCATGTTCTGCTTGTTGTCCATCAGGACTCCCAGGTCCCTTTCAGCAGTGCTGCTTCTCAGCCACACAGATCCTAGCTTTTACTGGGCTCTTTGGTTATGTTGACCCAGATGCAGGACCTTGCACTCGTCCTTGTTGAACTTCACACAGTTCTTGATAGCCCACTCTTTCAAACTGTCCAGGTCTCTTTGTAAGATGGCTCTCCCTTCTGACATATCCATCTTACCACCCAGTTTAGTGTTACCATCAAACTTGGTGAGGCTGCTCTCAATGCTGTTGTCCAGATCATTTAGTAAGACATTGAACAGTCTGAGGCCCAATGTCAACCCCTGGAGGACCCCACTTGTGACAGACTGCCAACCTGGGTGAAAACCATTGATCACCACCCTATGAGTACGTCTCATGAGCCAATTTCCTACCCATGCCACAAACGATCCATCCTATCTGTATCTGTCTAGAAGGAGACTGTGAGAAACAGTGTTGAATGCTTTGCTGAAGTCCGGGTAAACAACACTCACTGTTCTCCCCATATGGATAGAAAGTGTTACTTTGTTGGAGAAGGTGATCACTTCAGTCTGATATGATTTGCTGGTAAATCCATGTTGGCTTTTCCCAGTCATTTGTCTTGTAACGGTTTCTAGGGGGACTCGTTCCATTACTTAATGAAGTCTTACCAAAGCAAGACTAATGGGACTGTAGTTTCCTGCATCCTGTTTTGGGCCTTTGTTATTGTTATGGAAAAAATCTGAAAAACTTCAATGAAAGATACTGGATCCAATAGGAAAAGACTCCCTGTCTCCAATCACTGTTGGGGAAAGGAAACCAGCTTCTCTCACTCCCAAGCTAATTTTTGTCTTCCAATCCCCTATACTGCCTTGTAAATGTAGGCAGTATGTGCATACCCTATACACCGTGCTCTTCTGTATCCCTTTCAGGAAAGTTGTGCGGACATAAGATGATGATTTTATTCTCCCTTCTCTCCAGCTGAAAATGCATCCTGGTCACAGTAGCATTGTCTGAAACACTGGGGCTCCTTGCAAAGCAGAAGCTTTGTTTATGAACAAAGTTGTTCTGGAAGAGCCAAGCTCTTACAGGGCACCTCTTGGGATCTTCTCAACAGAGGCTGAAATAAATCAAGCTTTTGCAGCCACTAGTCTGATCTCATGTGTTTAAATTAATAATTTCAGCCTTCCTGCCAGTTCCTCTGCTGAGTCATTTGCCCAATTACCCTGTTTTGTCTAAAGGGCTTGTTTTAAATCAAGGAGTTTGCAAAGAAAAGGGAGAGTACAAAAGCTAGAAGTTAGAAAATACACCCCTTTCTCAGGATGCCTAACTAACTCCATCAGAAATGCCAGTAGAGTTATATTTCGTCATCTGCTGAACATAGTCACCTGTAGTTTTCAGATTGCTTTAGGGAGTAATCAATCAACACTGACATACATGTAGAAAACCAGAAATCCTGAGAGATGATGGTAATTATCAAGACATAAAGATGAGCACGGGCCAGGTCAGAGAAGAGAAGTCAGGTCTTGATGCTTTGGCCAGACCATACTGCTGTACTCGTAAAATAAAAATATCAGTTTTTAGCTGGATATATTTAAAAAGAGTTGGCTGTTTCCAAGTGGAACTGCCTTTAGTTCTTTAAAATCATCCTTGTCTTTCTATTTAAGAATTTACTATGAAGGATTGGGAATATGCTGCATGCTACCATCTGGCTTTCCTTAGTAATATGGCACTGTAAAAGGGAGATTGGCTTTACTATAGGGTTAGCAAGAAAGCTGTGACTGCTTCTTCTTTTATTAAATGGAAATTTATAGCAATATTTTATGTTTTACTTTTGCCTGCTTGTCACAGCATCTAAATTGTGCATGAGAGCTGAGCTGTTTACTGGCTGAGAAGATATTTCACAGGGAACAACTTCAGTGAGTGAGGTTTGGTCTCCTTGATTGAAAACTGAAAACCCCCCACTGCTCTCAGAAAGTTGGTGCTTTTTATTATTTACTTGGATAGTGTTGTGGTTACTAAATACTTCTGCCCTTTCTACTGAAACTCCCAGATTTCTGTACTGTGAGGTTTGTATTATTTTTAGAATGCCAAGCAGAAGATTTTACTATTTCAGTTTCCAGTCCTTTCTTGCCACTTCCTCAAGAATTTACACTAAATTTTTCAACCACTCCCCTTTCTGAAGAAATAGTGGCAAACTTCCTTTTTCTTTCCCTCTTCTTCTTTCTCTTCTTTAAAAAAAAATAAACAAAATATTCACCAGATGTTTTGTGATTCATTCCTTACTAACTTCGGAAAGATCTTGCCTACCACAGAGATCAGATTCACTAATCTATGGCTTCCTGACTCCTCAGTTCCTTTCCTACAATACTTCCAGGAATGCAGATATACCTATTTTGGCACAAAATCTGGATTCCATGAGCTTAAACCTTCAAATATGTCTACTTACCAAACTTTTTATTATATCTTTTTCTGAAACAAATAATCTAATTTCCAGTCAATATAGCCATGAAAAATAGGTAGCTCATTAATCAGTGATTAACCAAATTATTTCCCCTGACATGAAATCTGAAGTGTCCAGAGATCTTGTGCTGATTGCCTGGAAAAGGTGACTGTCCTTGTGTGGTGGATTGGCCCTGGCTAGGCATCAGGTGCCCATCAAAGCCACACTATCACTCCCCTCCTCACCTGCACGGGGGAGAGAAAATACAACGAAAGGCTTATGGATTGAGATGAGGACAGGGAGATCACTCAGCAATTACTGTACTGGGCCAAAGAGACTCAACTTTGGGAAATTAGTTTAATTTTATTACCAATTAAAATAAGAATAGGATAATGAGAAATACAAACTAAATCTTCCTCCAACCTCTCCCTTCTTCCCAACCTCATCATCCCCCTCAATTTCTCTGCCTTCTCCCCACCAGCAGCACAAGGGAATGGAGAATGGGGGCTGTTTCTGGTTGCAGTTGTACAGCACCTTTTACCCCTTAAATATGTTATCCCAGAGTCACGACCATGGTTGCTGATGAGCTAGGCCTTGGCCAGCAGTGGGTCTGTCTCGGAGCCAACTGGCATTGGCTCTAGCCAACACGGAGGAAGCTTCTAACAGAATCTCACAGAAGCCACCCCTGTAGCCTTCCTGCTGCCACAACCTTGCCACACAAATCGAATACTCGTTGTTGCCATTTTTAATTAATTTTACAATGGATGCCAAGAAGAGTGCAACCTCCTTTTTTTCATATGGTTCAGATCCCTAGCTGGGAAAATCAACTCAGACAGAGAAATATTCATAGGCTGAAGCTACTTATGGGAGCTCTGGCTGCACAATGGAGTTGTCTGATTTTGCTTCTCAAAGGGCTCAGGACTAGGTGGTTTCATGGCCTTTTTCAGGCTACCTGCCAGGAGGTGAATTTCAGTTTTACAGGTCATAATTTTAACAACAACAACAAAAATAACAATAATAAAAGCTTTGAGTTTTGTCAGTGTCATATGCTACTGCTATTCAAAAAATATCTCTAAAGGGCTGCTTTTCGACTGTTCCCTCTGGCAACTCTTCAGGCAACATCATCCTTTCTGCTTTTCTTGTCAGAACTCGAGAGTTTGCTATAACTTTATAGGCTGGCTGCATTTGGGGTTTCTACTCTGGAAATACCCACTTGCCCAGCACTCCAAAGATATCTTTGTGCCTTTTGTGTGTTGCACTCACTCAGAGGAGCAGTCAGAGTTTCCAAACCCACTGCACAACTGGTAGGGGAGTTCCAGCAAGAAGTGTAATTGGGGGTGTATTTTAGCCCTAACTGTAGACCCACACCTGCTCATTTGCTCAGGAGTGCAAGTCTCAGATCCAGCTTACAGCCAAGCTGAGAAATTCAGACTTCCAAGGACTTTAAAAAAACAAATTCATCTTTTCCTTAAAAATTCACTTCTGGTTTGCAAAGAGGGCTTCGCTGAATTAAGGGCCCTTTTTCTTCTGCCCCCTTTTTCAGCTTCTTTTAGAGTAAAGCTGCTGCCATCACTTTTCAGCAGTTTTCTGTAGTAGCAATGTAGCAAACAGGGCACTGAGGAACAACCCTGGTTTTATTGTTACCATCTCCGGCGTCAGCAGAGGGAAGGCATGAACCTTATTAAATAATGTGCCCATCAAGATACATTTGCCACCTCTTAGCTATGGGCAAGGAAATACTGTACTGTTTCCTCTTGCCAGAACGACGATTTTCTAAGCATTTCAAGCAAAACCGGTTCCTGGGGTTGATTCTGGCAAAACAACGAAATTCATAAACCTGTCAACTCTTTGCATGTCAGAGGTGAGACCGCGTGCCAGCTCCACTGGCATGGTGCCCTCTCGCCTCTCCCTCCTTCCTTTTGGCAGCTTTGGTCCACAATCTCCAACTTCCCAAAGTTCCCGCCAGGAAATGTGCTCATTCCAGTGTCTGGACCGCTGCGGCACTGACTTGTGATGCTGGCATCTCCCTTCTGCAATGAAATGTTGCTTTTACAAACCTTACCGAAGGTGGCAAAATAACCCCACCTCTTTTTAAAAGTGACATTATTCTAGCTTTCCCCTTTGCAAACTGTTGGCGTTGACTCAGCTAAAGGATTGTGTCTCTTTTGGGTCATTCTGAAGGACTTTACTAGGTGTCTGTTTTTTTAGGAAGGAACTAGATATATGTAAACAGAGAGTTAGCAGATCATAAGTTAAATAGCACTCCCTCCCTCCTACTAAGCCATTTGCTTTCCTAACTGAAACCGGTGGTTTGTGATTCTTCACATTATTCTTTTAATGTCATGACCTGTGTGTCAAAGTGAGAGGTTGCTTGTGGATTTTTCTTGTCTTTGAAAGCAATACTTTCTCCAGAGAAAAAGAGGTTCTTTTACAACACTCTTAGCAATTGCCATGAGGTGGGAGCTACAAATCGGGCAAGCCTGGGCAGTTGCATGCTGACATTTTTCATTCCTCATGTCCCACAAGTATTTCTCTTTCAACAAGGCTTCTGTGTAAGTGAAAAGGAACTTTCTTGTTTCCTTGATTTAGTTATATTATGTTTTAAAATTCCTCTTTGGCTTCAATTTCCCTCTGGAAGCTGCCCTGGCCATAAAAAATTTCACGCACCCCTTTTTAATTTTTAGAATTGCAAATTTGTGTTGTTCCTCTATCACTACCAACAAAGAAGGGACAAATTTACTTTATTTCACTTGCATTAGCAAAGCCTTTGTAAGTTGTTTTTCACGACAGACCACTCATAGCTTTGCACCTCAGAAATGAGAAAGTAGGCAGATTTGGCCCTTGAAAAGAAGCTTTTTCCAACTTCTTGTAAACATTAATGACCTATTCATAAAGAAAAATGCAAAAGTTTTACACAGAGATATTACAACATTGAAAAGAGCCACAAATATACCAAATTTAGTCTTATTATGAGATTAGGACGTTTCCATTCATGTTTCTGGTGATTTCATACACATGTAATATGAGAACAGAAGAACCACACCATCAAAAATGTCCATGTATCTTAATATTCTGTCTCCAACATTGTCAGTAGCGGATGTTTTTGGAAGCGTGTCAGAATGAAGTAGGGATGCAGTGATACCTCCTTGGCATGTACTCCCATTTCCAGTTGCTGGCAACTGCAAGATTACATGGGCCAACAGCATGTCTGTGCCTTTCTTCCAGGCATGTGTACAGCTGTGTTTTGACCTTATGTATACCACAACTTCTTGTGGCAGGAGGTTCTGCAGTTTGTCAGGATGCTGTTCAAAAAAATAGTACCTGCTTATGTTTGTTTTGAATTTATGACCTATTAACATCAGTTGATGTCCTCATTCTCAGTCTTCTACTGGGAGTAACAGTGATGAGTCATTTTCTATTTCCTGTCAACCTTTTCCATTCTACTTATGATTTTACTGTCTTCTGTCATGTCCATTTTTAGTAACTTTTCCAAGATTAAGGAATCCTTATCTATACAGCTGTTCAATGTACCAGCTGTTTGGTACCTTTGATCTTTCTTTTTGCTGCTCTCTGTGTCATTTTGGTTCTTTCATATGATGGCATAGAAGAATTAGACTTCATATCCTTTCACCTTAAAAATATCCTGGTTACCAACAATGCAAGTGATGGAGAGAATACTGACAGGTATTGCTAATTTACTCCACCATTCAGAAAAATGCTATGTGCCATTGCCTTCTGC
This sequence comes from Aegotheles bennettii, assembly GCA_013398125.1. Classification (NCBI taxonomy): domain Eukaryota; kingdom Metazoa; phylum Chordata; class Aves; order Caprimulgiformes; family Aegothelidae; genus Aegotheles; species Aegotheles bennettii. Next base: position 370,246 of record VZRW01010749.1, read on the forward strand.
TGAGGATAGATGTTAGTTGTGTTACTTCATGCAGTACTGGAGGGTTCTTGGCTCAGATCCAGACAGGCATTGGGGTTTCCAACTCGTGTTCGGGCTCCTAACATCTCATTGATTTAATGGAAAGCTGAATGCTCAGTTAGATGTGGTTATAAGAGGAACCTCAATGGAATTAAACGCTCAGTGTGTGTGAGGGGTGTGAGCCTGCAGCATCAGGGCATAATCTCTGAACATAATTAAATTACAATATTGAAAATTTTTAGAGGTATTATAAAAAAGAGGCCCTTGGTAAACTGAGACTAGCAAGAATTATGGGAAACACCTATTCTCCTGGGTGATATACGTGGATGATCATTCAGGAGGGCTTTGCTCTTTGTGGAGTAAAGTCTCCTTCCTGAGCAGGGAGTGCAGGGAGGTGTCAGCAGAAGAATGGATCCCACAGAAATGTTAGGCAACTTGTATGAATGCTACATTGTGTTTAGTGATATCCAACATCTTACTCTGTAATATAGAAAAATGAGATGCATAGAATTTATGGATTTATGCAAATACAAAGAAAAAAAAAGCTGGATTTATTATTACATATTCTTGTAAGAGGGAAAGATTAATGATTTCATTTTCATGTAAGAGGAAAGGAGAAGCAGAGGACACCTACATTTCCCAGCAGCTGATTTATCCTGGTTTGTATTTAGTGATACACAAAGCAAACCCATTTAGTTACATATGCATTTAAAATCACCTGGCAGATACAATGCCTTGTGCAAGTGAGGCACGATTTTCACCCAATTCAACATTTGTCTTCAGTGGGAACTCTTGTGTGGGGAAAGTCTGTGTGATCAGCCAATCCTTCTGGCATCATACTCTCTAAGATCGCCATCTCAGATAAAGATCTTGTGTTCATTTCTGTTACAAAAAACAAAACAGCAACAAATGTGCCATTTCTTTTCCTCTAGGTTCCAGCTTTCTTTTTGGAACCCCTCCTTGCTTCATTTATCCATTTCTACCAGCATATACTGGATGCGTGTCTCATTATACAGTGTGTAATTCAGATTTATGAATGCAATTTGTGTAAATTGGATATTAGTTGTGTTTCCAGATCCAATGATTCAACCCTAGAGAATTTGCTTTCTCTTTCCCGTAGTTTGAAATGTCATGCCCCATAAGTAGTCCTCTTAAGCACTACTGCTGGAAACCATGAAGAATAACAAGGAGACACTCACTGCTCCTGGTAGTATTCTGGGCATGGGGGTTTTCACTATCATCTTCCCTTCCTTTAATTAGCTCGTATTCCTAGGTTTTCAGTAGAATGACTAAATGACTAGGGGGCAATAACTAGAGCTAAATTAAAGATAGACTAAGGTACCCAAAGGCACGAGTTACACCTGCTATTGTGCCACTCAGAAAAGTGGGTCAAGTCTTTTGTTACCTGTGGTAAGGTTGCACTTGCAAGGTCAGGACAGCTATGAAGGTTGAGTGTCAATGGATGAGTCCTGATACAAATCCCAAGATTACAGTAAGTAAAACCATTCTGTGAATGACTCCAGGCAGAAGAAGGATTTCTTCATAAACCCTGAAAGCCAAAGACTGAAAACTGATTTCAAACCTTGTCAAATGACTTGATGCTCTCTGGGAGATATAGGGAAGGACTGAAGAGAGAAATTGAGGACAGAATGAAAAAAAAACCCCTGATGTGGCATGTTTCATAGTGTTGCAACACAGCTTGATGCAACCAATTGTTGGAAGTGTAAATAGCTCCGTGACCTCAGGTCCAAAGCATACAGCTCTTCTGCAAGGAGATCTGGCAGGCTCTCTGACCTGATTTCAGATTATAATAAATGCTGTAGCAAACAATGAGGTACTATAGCTTCCTAAAAAAAATACAGGCAAATAAAGGTAAGCTACGAAGTAATGCCAACTTTGTTGTCAGAACTATATAAAGAGAGCATGATGGAGGCTGCCATAACATTCACAACCACAAAACCATGCTTTCAGAACAGCTGAGGTGCAAAGAGTTTGTGGGGCAGATTTGCCTAAGCCAGTGAGCAATCTTGCCATCCTCTCTGAGTGGCCTGGTTTACCCCAGCCTTGGCGGCAGGCGGGAGCCAGCATGGAAGCATGAAGCATCCCATCATGTGTCCACAGTGATGCCTGTTGAATGGCGTAGCCCTCACCTAGGAGCACCTGGCATTGAGTTGAGCTCCCACAGGTGCCCAGATATGTGGAGCTGTATGCACTCCAAAGGCTAACGTTGGCTTGTACTGGAGCCATGCTTAAAGGCTTGGTGCTGCTTATGTACAGGAGGGCCAGGCTTGGGCAGTGCTCAAAAGATGATGACAAACCATTAGATGTAGATGCATTTTTCCCTAACCTCAATTTGAATTCCTAATCCAAGTGTAAATTAGTTTCCTGTAGATTTCTCTGTTAGTTTCCATTAAAATATAAGAAAGCTATTATAAAAGGATAATTCTCCAGCAATTTTGTCTTCTCTACAAAGTCATTTTATCAGCTAGTACTTATTAAAAATGTGATGGTACTGTGTTCAGTGTGACTCCATTTCTCATGTTGATCTAAAATTGAACCATGAGGTCCTGAATACACTACAATTTAGCTTTATTATTTTAAAATGCATATACATAAATATGTATACTATACACACTGTGTGAACTGAGTACATGAAACATTTTAGAAAATAGAAAATTAACAACTGTAACATGACTTTAAAACTGTTTTTCTGCTCTTTGTATTTTGCAGAATATGTTTAGTTAATTTTATATAAATCTTGAGGGTTATAGCTATTCTAAGATCTTAAAAATTTCTGACATCTGAGATTTAGGGACCATTTGGCAACAACCAGTATTTTTTTCTTTCTTTTATCTTGCTTCCTTTCTTCTGTTTCTGCTTCTTCTTCTTTTTTTTTTTTTTTTTAAATATATTTTCAAGCACAAACTCTTTGAAGCAGGCAGAGCAGTCATGAAGTTATGTGCTCCACTTAGACAACGATAATAAAGATTTGACATTTGGGATAAGAATTAGATTTCAGAAAATCTGAAGGATCTGTTAGAAGCACTAGCTCATAGATTTTATCTTTGCTATAAAGAGCAAAAAGGAATATGTATACATATATCTACAATTCATGCTTTTTTTATATATATGTTTGCAAGTATAAAAGCTGTGCTTTGCATATGAAGAACAGGTACAGTGAAAGTTATTCTTTTAGGAGACCAACACTGGGTGCCAGTTACAGCCATGGAAATTTGCCATGGGCTTCACAGCCTGGGGCTTGGCTCCTGTTTTTCCATTGTTTGCTCTGCTCGTGTCAAGCCTTGTTTCAAGAAAGGCATGGCAAAACTCCCACTGACTGTAAGGGAAGTAAGGTTTGGCCCTTGGTGAGCAATAAAAGCTCTGTGAAGCCTGGGGGTAGGAGCTCACTCCGGCTCCTGCAGGGCTGACATGCGCCGCCGAGGCTTGCTCACCCCCCACCCCTGCATGCCCCTTCCAGCTCCGAGATTTATAGTGCCCCGTGGAAGAAAACCCACATCCTACTGCATGGTATATTCAGTCACTGGTAAACTTCTAATCACTCTGACTCACGGCTTTGAAGAAAACAACCTTGCTGCCACTGCAGAAATAAATTATTAGCTTCCCTTGTTCTGTTTCTGGTACATTATTTACCAATTTGGTCAGCTTCACAAATGCTATTGTTGGTGCAAGTCATCTGCAGAACAGTGCAAATGGGAAAATGGGCCCCTCTTCCTGGAGAACGTCCTCCTCTGTCCCTTTCAGGCCATGGAGGTGCAGTAGGAAAGATCTTCCTCATCCTTGGTTTGGTGCTCACTTCTGTGAGGCTGACACTGCCCTCCTGGCATCTCGAGCCTGGCCTCCTGCCAGACATGCACACAGAAGCAGGGTGAGGAGCTGAAGTGGAGATGTCCAGGTATACAAAGGTCTGCCTGTCTCTGGAGAAATTGCCACTTAATGGGGTTTCAGGTGTTTTTTTAAATCTTCTTGGTACTCCGTACATGATGGAAAGACTTTGCTGTGGAGACAGTGAAGCTTTACATGCCTGTGTCGTGTCTGAGCCTCCTTAGAAATTATGAAGTAGGAATTTCTGTTTTGTGTTCCCCAAGATGCTCCATCTCTTATGATCAATAGCAATTATGACAACTGAGAACCATTTCAGGCCCTGGCATAAAGGAAATGTCCAGGTCCCTTCACTGATATCATCCTGGCCATGGTCAGCATGTCATAGAATCACATAATGGTTTGGGTTGGAAGGCACCTTAAAGATCATCTAGTTCCAACCCCCCTGCCATGGACAGGGACACCTTTCTCTAGACCAGGTTGCTCAAAGCCCCACTCGACCTGACCTTGAACACTGCCAGGAAGAGGGCAATCATGTCCTCTCCCAGCTCTCCCTGTCCTATCTCCTGCACCTCCATCTGCAGAGCAAAGTAACTCAGCAGGAAAGTTCCAGGCAGCAAATCACCTGAGCAGGCAGGAGTGGGTGGCAGAAATCAGGGAAGATAGTGATGTGGGCATTGAGGCATCTCTCACTTTCTTCGGCTTCCAGGGCCCGCCCAGCCTCTGGCCCCAGGCAAAGCTGTCCTGGCTGTCCCACTCTTTCTGCAGCCCTCCAGGTAGTGCCCACTGCCAGGTTTGGGCAGTGGAGACCATTTTCTTCCAAAACATGCTCAGGAATTAGGACACAGTCATGAATTAAGACTCAGGCAATTACAGGGTGTCAGAAAAGGAAGAAGAGCTCCATTTCTGTAACTCTTATCTCTCCACTGCAAAGAGTGTTTATTCCCTTGAATCAATGTCTGCCCTTACCATAAACCTGACAGTCTCCCAATTTGTTTTCCAACTGATGGCTTATTATTATATTTAAAGACTCCTAATATTTCACCAGTAGGGAATAAGTCAATGTTTTAATCTTGTACCTGATAAATTCTGGAATATGCAGGGGAGATATACATGGTCTTACTCAAATTCATTGGTAATGTTTGAAATTCAGTTTAAGTCACCAGGAAAAATAAATGGTCATAACACAGGCAAATGATACACAGACATCACTGTAGCACATCATGCATTCCACAGGTGTTAACATCATCCAGCTTGTAAGGTGAAGAGCAGATAAATCAATCAACACTTGATTCAAACCTACTGTGGGGACAATACTGTAGAAAGACCAATGCTTGATGAAGATGCAGTTAAATTTCACAATGGATTTCACTGCTTTCCACTTTTACTTTCATTCTTTTCTCATGAAGGATGGCATGAGTGAAATATTTTTCACATGGGAAAAGGAGGAGGACCTGTGCCTCTCAGGCTTGTTTGAAAATGGCAGTCTATATAACAAATAATTTGTAAATGTTCAAGTGAGGGAGGGAATACTATGTAGCAACATTTATTTGTACTAGTAAGTGTGGAATAATTCGTGTTAATGTAGAACAATCATTTTTGCCAGTTGTGTGATTCATCTTGGTCCCTTCTCTGTAACTCCTCCTCCCTTTTGGTTCATACATAGCAGTCAGTAATTTATGTTCTGAGATTTTTGTTTTGATTCTTCATAGATCTGGTATTTACTCTAAAACTTAACATGTATGTCCTATTCATGTGAAAAACTTCACCATAATTGACACAGATGTATACAGCTTGAATTGACAGAACTTCAATTTCTAGCCAGAAAAGAAAATCTGCTAATGTTGATTACCCTTTTGGATATAAGTCATCACATCTCTCAGAGCTCCTGATAGAAGAGCTGCAAAGTAAAGGCACTTATTTGGAGCCTGCTAGAACAAGAAAGCAAAACAATGAATGAGGCTCGGAATACCTAGCATAGGAAAGGCTTTTCTGTATGCTGGCAAAGTTATGCCAGCAGAAATCTCCCATTATTGTGGATCTTGCAAAAACATATAAGCAAGCTTGGAGTCAGAACAGTTTTTTTAGTGTTGTGTAAATTGTTGGCTGTTATACTCTGGCAGAAGAAGTCAGTCTATATTCCAGCCATCTGGAAATGTTACAGGATGAAGGAAAATATTTTCCGATTTCACTTGGGGGTCAAGTCTTTCCAGTAACTTAAGGATACAAGGAGAAAACAGATTTCCTGATGACAATTGTCAGATACATTTTAGAAGTCATCTTTCAACATTTCTTTAAAGACTATAGGAAAGACTCTGCAAAGAAATACTCTCTTTGTTAGACATTCTGTTGATAGTCTACTACTTTTACTTAATGAAATAAGTTATCAGTTCCGTACACCTTGAGGTAAAGTGTGTTGAATACATTATACAGCTATTTTCTTTTACCCTACTTAGTGGACTTGATCCTACAAATACTTCTATGCTAATTTGAACACCAAGGGTGAACCCCTGAGTCTGTCTTCTTGAAGAATAGTTCTGGGTATGGAATAAATTGTCCCAGGGAATTGAATAGAGTATACCAAATTATTAATCCATCTTCTCTCAAGGTTAAGAGAAATGTTAAAGACATCAAGTACATGGGATGAGTAATATTTTCAGGAAACTTGCAGTGCAGCATATAGTAGTAAAAGAAAGCTAGTAGACATGACACTGCACCATGGGTATGCTTGTACTGCACATTGCTGAGATGCGACTGTGGTCTTTGCTCTTGCACTTGGTGGACTCGAGAAAGCTGAGGATAAGGTACTTTCTAGCTGTCAGGGTTTCTTACTGTCATAGTTTTGGATACATGCTATTGCAACCCTATTATCATCACAATACTATTGTAGCTTATTTAATTTAATATTGAAGCAACCTCTCTTCTGCATTTGTGAGTAACACGCATCAGCAGAAACAACTGTAGCTGCTTGAACATTCAAATGAATAGGAACCGTGATCTGAAGCATTATAAAAGCTGTAACTGTTTTTGAAAAAATCCTTATTTGACAACTTCATAAATCACTCTAACTATGAATACCCGTTCGGGAAAACACTTAGGGAAAAAACTTTAGGTTTAGATACTAGATACCATTACAACATCTATCGTCATTACTATTGATAAAACTTAAATAACATTAAAACTGAGGAACATCCAGTTTCAGATGTCCAACCTGTGACATTTGAAAGGGTTTGGCTTTAGGGCAGTTTCTTAGTGCTTCAAAATCTTGGCCCCAGTTTTCTCCCAACCCTGAATTTTTGTCATATCAACAATAAATGGCAACTCTTGCAGCAGCTTCAGAGAGAAAGCATTGGCCCAAAGGAATTTGTGACTCTGAATCATAGTAAATAATTTGCAAAGTTGAAAGATTAATCCATATCCCTCATCAGTTATAATCACATTCTTCATTATGGAGCTTGCTCCAGTGCCAAAAAGATGCTGAGTTTCTTTCCAGACACAGGGAAAGGTAGTGAATTTGCCCAGAAAACATACAGCATACAGAAAGACAGATGTGGGGTGGAGGAAAAAGACAGCACACCAAGTGATCAGGACAAGTAGAGACTCATGACATAACAGCCATCATTTTGTTGTGAAAAAATGCAAATCCCCCTTTTCATCCTGTACCTTTTATTCACTCCCATGTCTCCCAAGCAATTCCCTGGTATCATGTTATTGCTTTCACACCTCCCCTCATAATACAGAGCCTGAAGTCTCCACCCAAATACGAAAGTGACTGACAGGATAAAGAAAAGAGGACTCTAAAAGCATGCTTTTGTCACCTAGATTCTTGGAGAGGTTCCAGTGTAGTTTAACCTCAGGTAGGATTTAAGATCCCAATTCAAGAATTTTTTTAAAACTACTGCCTAGTACCATGGATGTCTTTTAAAACACCAAGTCTTTTGGGATGGATTTAGAGATTATGTGGGATGATGCTGGTTGATGTTTGAAATTCCATTTTCAGAATTTTCTTTTTGTGCACACTTTTACTATTCACCTAACATTCACTGTATTTCCTGATGCTTCTCATGTGTAAATCCATTAGCTAGGGTGGGATTATGAAGCAAGCAGCAAGAAATGTGAAGTTGGTGATAGTGCCACCGAAGATTTTAATGCATGCTGTAGAATATTTTTCAATTTAGGAATGGATAATTCAGGGATTAACATTCAATTTTTAGCTCACAAAAAGTCAGGAAGAAAAAGAAAAAATGCTTAGTTCCCAAGTGTAGGAGTTAAAACAGCTTTTGGTTGTGAATTAATATCAGTCCTATGGGGACACAGAGTTTTTTTATACTCACTGAAGTCAGAGTTTATGGATGAAGTAGATTCAAGAGTTTTGAATCAAATTAGCAAGGTTATCCGCTTATTTATTCTGTGATATTAATGAGTCATTCTGACCAAACAATGTTTCAACATTTTACACATTCAAGTTTCATTCCACAAAATTCACTGCAACAATACGTAAAGAACAATCTTGATCCTTCCAGACACTCATAGACTAAAAATCTGATAGTAGGCAATTCAGATAACCAAAAGAGTGAAAGAATGGTTCTGCAGACTTAAAAGTCTGTGGTTGTTTCTTCTGACTACTGTTACAGTCTTCAGCTGGATGGTTTTTTTCCTGACTTGTGGTTTGTTTTGGCTCACGTATTCTTTTTTTCTCAACTGCAGCTCCCCACCAATTTTTAATCCTTCTCTGAAGAATTTAGTTTACCTTGATTATGAAATTCTCACTTGTTTCTCCTCCTTCATGTAACAGCTTCCAGTCTTGAAAATCCAACTACTACCTGTTTTTGTCCTCATGTATGTGTCCAAGGTCCAATTTAGCAGTAGGACCATTTGGCTCCCCATATGTCCTGTCTGAATCATCTTTTTTCCTTCGTTTGCCATGAAGCAGTGTCCATTTGCCTTTTGTCTCCTTTCTACCATCCTTCTGGCTTCACTTCTTCCTTTCTACTGTATCAATGTGGCAAGTTGGTTATTTCTGTTTGCTTTATACCCCTCATCTCATCCCCTACACTCATTCCACATCACTGATTAATCTCATTCCCTATCATTCACTTGCATTAATCTCCTTTTTGATCTGCTGCATAATGAAGTCCCTGCTCTTGCCCTTGCCCTTGTCTTTACAGAACTGTATTTCTTTATGGATCTGAAGTTGAGACCCATCTCTTTGGCTACTGCATGTTGTCCTCAGCAGTGCTTCTCTCCCTGCCCTGTTCACACTCACTCCTTCCCCTCCCACCCACCCCTCTGGGCTTTCCTCTGGCTACTCCCCACTGATCCACACCATTGTCTCCTTGCTATTCTCTGATTCATCTATTGACCTCACACACAGCTATGACTACTTCTTTAATCTTGGCTATCTTTCTGACACCACTTGCATTTAGTATTTGATTCATCTGTATTTTTGGGTGATATTTGTCCTCTGGATTTAAATGCTTGAACAGCAAGAGCATCAGGCACATGAACTAAGTACTGTGCTTTTTCTCCTTCAGCTGGTTTCTTCCCTAAAGAGTAAGTGAATGCTGCTTGAAGGAAACTTTAATTCACCCCCACATCACTGCCTTCAACATTTCCTTATTCTCTAACTTCTTTTTCTCCATGTTAAATGTGGGCTCTGGCAGCAATGAGCCCATTTTGATGTATCTCAGCTTTTTCTTTTCTGTTTCTCATAGAACCTTCTCTTTATCTCTCACTTCTCGCTATTTCGGTACCCAGCTTGCCTTCTTTACTACTGTTGCCCTAATGAATACATTATCCATCTTCAACACTTTCTTCCCTTCAGTTCCCTCCTTGATTTTCTCCAAGATGACTTAGCTCTCTCCCAGGTCTAAGTATGAGAGACTTATGGATAAAAAATTGGTTAAAAATATCATCACTCAGAAGATGAAAATGTTCACATACTTCCTGATTTTCATCCTGTAGATTATTCTTCACTGAGTTTTCAGTTCTATCTTCTCTCTTTGCCAGCATTAGTCACTCACATCTTTTCCTACTGCCCTGCTGGCAGACTCTTCAATTTGTATTGCTGCTTCTTTCCTTTGGTCTCAATTATTATTCTGTATCTGGTTCCTAGGGGTCTCCTGCTTTCTATTTCAGTTCCCTCCTCCTCAAAAAAAAAAACAAAACCAAAACAAAAGAAAGAGAAAAGAAATCTGACATGGCATCTTTATCTTACTTCTTTCTGCTTTATCTAATCTGCTCACAAGTAATTTCTTTGGGTTTTGGTGTTGCCCAAGACAATATGACCACAGCAGGGAATTTTAGGATCACTCAGATTATAAAATGTCACCTATACTTACACAATGCTACATACACTTAAGGTATAATTTTGAACATAAGGTGTTATGCAAACAAATATTTGTCATCATATATAAATATAAAGAATAATAGCTATGTGTAATGCACTCCAGTTTTGAACCATTAATTACAGAAAATATTATATGGCCAGAGTTGAACAGGACCAAAATTCCTGGAGATTGTGCAAGGCCACAGAGTTCAACTGGACAAAATAAGGACAAATCACTCCTAGTGAAGTAGTATGTCCCAATCACCTTAGTTCCACTGAGCTGTGTGGCCTTGGGGGAGCCAGATGGTTCTGTTATACAAACCTCATTTAAAGTTGAACAAGACCCTGATTCAAATAATGGAATTTCTGGTAAGTGAGGGTTCATTGTGCATCATTTGTAGGATTAAGCAGAGAACAGAATGTTCATTATATAAAAGCAATGGAAGACACAAACCAAGACAATTTATAACCTGAGTTTTTCCAACATTTGTGTTGCAGTGAATCCAATGATTTGGCTGTTTTAATTACACCTCTTGGTCAAATTGCAATAGAATAAACATTTGATCTTTTTTTCTATAACCATAACTTGAATTTTGTTTTCATCCAGAAATGTGTAGAGGCACAACCATGCCACATGAAAGCCTGCACAGTAATTTAGCATTCCATCAGGTTTGTTTCCATCACTAATACTTTCCATATTCTCTCAACCAGTATTTTAGCCTCAAGGCTTTCTTTAGTTTCCATGTTGGTATAATCTCCTGAGTGATAACTTACAAACCTTTCCTTCATATTTTTTTTCAACAAGAAACACTTAACACGGGATGATTTTTTGACTTGTGTCAAAATGTGAGTTTGGTTTTCTACACTGTCCCAGACTTTCAGTGACCTGCAAAGGTCACATCGGACCTTCATTTCTGGATCTGTAAAATGAGGAAATTAACAGTGTCCCATTTAGTAGGGGTAGTAAATCCAGAGCATAAAAACAGTGAGACACAAAGATACTCTGGGGATAGGGCTGTGCAAGTATCTCAAATTACTGTGCAGTGGAAGGTCAGAATGAAGTTTCAGTTAAATCTGCTCGGCTTTTAGCATCAGGAAGTTCCCCTTCCCAAAGACTTTTTATTAGTATTTTGCTTCATGTAGATGAAAGATCTTTTATGCCTACTCTTCAGAAAATGCTGTGCTCACTTCTAAATATATTATTTGCTTTATTCTCATGGTCACATAAAACACAGAGAATAAAAGAAATCTTACCTCTTCAATAATTTATTTCAGTTATATCTTTATATATTTAAAGATCTTTGCCATGAATCTGTAGAGGTGTGATATTTCTATCTTATTTATAAGGAATGGAAAGTAAAGTCTGTCCTTCCTGTTTGAATTCAAGCATTACATGGGAATAATATACTTGTTTAATTTGGGCTATGTTTTCAAGGTCAACATCCTGCAGCAGCATTGCTAAAGGCAATGTCTGAGTTTCTGTTCATAAAGGCACAAGAGAAGGAAATTAAATGAAACATCCATTATCTGGTCTACACCTGGAGGCTCACTGCTTTAGAGCTGGAGAGCCTCATCTTTTCACAATAAATACAAGTAGGATGCGTGTTGGGGTTTTTTTTGTTTGGTTTGGTTTTTTTGTTTGTTTGTTGTTGGGTTTTTTTCCCCACAGGAAGACAGCTTAGGAAAAGAAATCTTATTGTCCAAAGCCCAAGGACAACATCAAACCTTTTCTGAAAGCTACTTAATTACTTACCATCTATCAGACAAGATGCTGTTCTGCACTTAGCATCATGCTCCATTGTCTGACAGTACAGCTGACTGGAGGCTGAAATTGAAAAATCATTTTCCTTTGCTCAATTTCTTTGTAAACAGCAAAAGAATGGTGTTGATACACCAGACTTCACTGGGAAAGTGCACTGCCAACACGCAAGATCTGTCTCTTGTGGTTTGAAAAAAAGGAATGTGATTTGTCTCCTACAGTGCTAAATCAGGACACCTTCAACTCACGCTTCATTTAGCCTTTGCTTTGATAGACTCCCGTTGATCTATGCTGTACCAGTCATGAATAACTGAAGATACTAAGCCAAGAAACTGGAAAAAAAAATGGTCTTATGTTATAAAACAACTTAGGACAGCTAAGTGAGCTATTGTTAATAGGGAATTTATGAAGTATTCAGTCCAACAGAACACAAAAACAGATTTTTCAATCCTAGCTTATTTCCGCTTCCATTGATATTCATGTAAATTTTGCATTATCTGTAAATTTATGTATGGCTTTGTAATGTATGCCAATATTAAAACTGAGAACTGAGTATGCACTCCTGCATTTTATTGAGAAGCATGTTGGTGAATTTTGCTTTTCATCAATTTGCAAGTAAGAAGAGATGTAACAGTTTTACTAATTTATTTGAAATTCGGGTTAATTCTATGAACACATTGCAAATATATTTCATACTATTATTCCTGATAGATTGTTTGACTCTAACAGTACTGAGGTGTGACCTCAGTGACTAGACATATTTCATTTTCATTAATATTATGTTGCACAAATAGTATAAAAGTGAGTCAATGTGTACTTTTTGGGAGCAGGAGTCATGCTGTTTTAATAAGTATTATGTTTTACTAGTGTTTATTATACTGTTTATAGATTTAGGGTCCAGCTTTGTTTCCTTTGAAGTCAAATGTAAAACTCCTTTTTCTTTCAGTGTAAGATGTATTGGACCAATAAATCTGTGTATTTTCTCCATGTAGCCTTGAATTATGAAGATCTGTTAGTTAATCAAAAAAAGAGTCATTTACTAACTACTCTAAGTCTGTTCAGTGACTGATTTAGCATAGGTTTGGTAGCTGAGAACAATTTTGTAAAGCTGTTACAGAACAGCTTTCTGGGGCAGGCTAAAGCACAGTGTTCCCCAAGTTCCTTCAGATGGTTATTCAATCTGCTGCATTGTGGCTGATTAAAGGCTTATATACATTCTATAGGATGTACTCTACAACACTGTGCTCAAACTTTCTAGTCCCTCAGGGGCACTTGTGTTAACCAAGTTTTCACAAAAAGCAACTATTTCCAGAGAAACTGACGACTTACTCACATCCTTCATTTAATATATGTCAGTGCTTTCATAAATATTCATAAATATTTGAGAAATGACAAGAACAATCCAAGAAGGAAAGGGAATGTCTAGAGAAATGCTTTTAATAACTGTACAGCTCAAATGTACTGCAAGTTCCATCTGTATCAAGCAGCCTAGTGTTTGCGTGGATTTTTACTGGGTCAGAGAGCTATAACTAAAATGTCACATCTTAGCATTTATGGCCATTTTATCATTGCAACCTTGATGTAACAGAAACTCACACATATTTCTAAAGTAAAGCTTTGAGGTAGTTATGGGGTATGGACTTAGGAAAAAAGCATGCTCGTAAGTTTTGCAAGATCGGGTCTTAATCAAAATTACTGGACTGTTAGGATCAGCTGCTCCAGTTTCTTGCAGTATGTCAGGTCAGGACCATGATTTCACTGTAAAGCATAAGAATTCTGTGTTCAGAACCAGTGTTTCCTTAGACCTGACTTAGTCTCAAAGACAAGAAGTCTGCAATGATGGGATAACTGAATTCTGACTTTCTTGATACCTGTTCATTGAAGAAGTCTTTGATTATCTCTAGCACATCAGCACAAAATCTGAAATAAAACATTTCCAGAATAAGAACCCAAATATAAGTTAGTGTCAAAGCACAATGTAAGCACACTTAAAGGAGATGCACGTTCTAAAGAAGTCCTTTCTGATCTGTAGCCACACGCAGTGGCATCAGACTGTTTCACAGAAACATCTAATTGAATTTACCATCTAGGAAGCTGCTATTGAGACAGGAAGTGAATAGTGAAATATAACTAAACTAGTTATCTTTACAGAATAGCAATTAAAAGTTTATGCGAACTTTACCTAAAGAAAGAATTAACTTTCATTGAGGCATTTTTAAATCTAGTTTAAAATGAAATCACATTTAGATATTAAGGACTTGTCTTTGCTGCAGAAATAACTGATATATTACTCTTAATTGGAATTCTGTCCACAAACAAAGCCTTTTCATTTAATGTGGAAGTATTCTTGAACACAATTTAACTGGTCCAATGGGAGGTGTAGGCTGCAGCTCAAGTTAGCAGGGTTGCTGGATGCTGCTAATCTGTTCACTACTTACAGCACCTCTTCACAGATGCGGCTTCTTTTGCTCCAGCTGAGCTAACTTAAGAGGCATCAAACTCGAATATAGTGCTATTGGATTACTAAGGGAAGGGATGGAGAAAGGAGATAAGGCTCCCTGCTTTGATACTTGATCTGGTCAGAGGAGCTGCTGGCACTTGCTGAGGTGTGTCCTGTTTCCTCCTCACGTCATAGCTTTGTCAAGAAATCCACTTAACTCTTCCAAACTGCTCTCCAGGCTCCTCTGGTGTGTTGGCTGGGGATTCATTCAGTTGCCCATAGGCAGGGACCAGGCATTTGAGATGTCCAGAATATCAAAGATACTCAGAGGGCCACAGATGCAATTCAGAGACCAGCAGACATAACCCAGGGCCTATGAGCCACTCACGTTCTTCAGGGCAGCAGCTGGAGGTAAAGTGGGTACCCTTAGAACATCTCAAATGGCACCTGACGCCTGTGTCTGGCAACTGGATCGAGTCCTTCATCTCCATTAATGATAATGGGAGCTTAGATGCTTTGATTTAGACATCCAGAGATTTTGATCTGCGGCTGACTCCTATCCTGATGGGTGTATCACTTTCAACTGCCTCAGCAAGATATGCCAGAGCCCATTGTCAAAACTGTAAAATGTCTGAACAGATGGGTTAGCAGTTCTATAGACAGACTATGCTAAGAATTACAGTAATAATATAATTTTATTTTGCCATGCTGTGATATCAGAGCATTTGATTTTTTTCAAATAAGTATTAAGTATTAAATGCCAAGGACTGGTATTTAAATGCTGAGGCTGTCAAGGCGGATCACTTGAATAATGCAGACAGTGGGGTAGCTGCTGCCACAGCTTAGTGCTACTGGATGGTGACTGCTGCTGCTGCAAGCAGCTCTGAAGGCTCACAGGCTGTTATAAGAAATGTCAAGTATTCTACATTAAAAATACACACAACCACAAACACATTTAGCTTTTCCTAATACTCCCCACTTCTGCATGATTGCCCAGCTTCATCACGGGGGTAAGATCTACTGTACAATGTTGGTGGCCAAGTCTTGCTGTCATGGTTTCAGATGTTATTGTCCCCAGTCTGACTCCTCTGCTGGGGCTGATATCCCTGTACCTGCAGAAGAGAGCGTATGCTTGGACCTTAGCTCCTTCAGGTCACAGTTTAGTATGTTGTGTTAGCTTCAACATAGTTTGAAAATTACTTTTGCTTTGAAGTAACTTTGCAATTGTCACAACTCGCATACTTGTGTACACAGGCCTAGAAGGTTTGGAGTTGGCCCACCTCTGTTCTACTGTCTAAGTTAGAAGGAAATGTGACATATTTAAGTTTCATGGGGAATCACAAAGGTTTGCATGAATTTTCCATTTTGGCACAAGGCACAGGTGTCTGAAAACCACAAAAGACCCTGAGTGGCCTCTAAGTGGTGAACCACATTTTCCCTGGAAATGCCCCAGAACAGCCATGGAAGTCCCCAAGTAACACCTGCAGGGTGACAGCAGACACAAGCTTGCAGACAAATCCGCAGACACAGGAGTTTAACGATTCACTGATGATTTGCAAATGCAGGGCAAATTCACAGCAAGTCTGCTTCCAGGCTTTTGTAGTTCAAATGAAACACTTCACACATCTCTAGGAATTGTCACTCCTGGTGAAAAAAGGGTGAGACATTTGGAAGTCGGTATAAAGAGTGTGATAAACTTCAATTAAAATAAAATGACAGGAAAGATAAAACCAGATTTTTTTTGCTTGTTTTAAAAGGAGTTTGGAAATCGTATTCTACTGGGGTGTAGACTAAATAGCTTTTCTGAAATGATTTATTTGTGTCTGTTCAATTATTAAGTGTGTGGACATTAGTGGGAATTATATCTGTAGTGGAATGGTTGCAGAATGTGACATATATGGTAGAGAAGAACAAGAAAGTAAATACATATTTATTTATTTTTTTCAGAAAGAAGAAAGACAGATTCTTAGGTGGTTTCATGGTAGATCTAATGGAGGAAGAATTCCTGGAAATCAGTTCACAACAGAAAACAAAACTGCACTTGCTCACTCACTTTCCATTTTTGAGCTTGCACTAGAAGGGCCATGGAAAGTAGAGTGAAATTTGAAGATGCAGATGGAAATGAAAATGTAAATTGTGTTGATGCCTTTTGAAATTTGTGCAAACTGAAGTAGGTCTTGTTCTCCAAGGAAAGGCTTAGAAATAAAGGTATGTATGGACATACCTAGTTATGATCTAATGTCTGATTGCGAACTAAAGAAAGCTTAGAAGCCCCATACCAGTGCTAACAGTAGGAAATTCTCATTGCACTCAAATGGCAATTATGTCTGAATCTCAAACTAAATGTCCTCAGCTCTTTTGCTGTTTTTTCTTTGCTGCTGATGTTACCTCGTAAGTTCAACAGTTCTCTTTCTTTCCAGATTGTTCCATGAGCATGGATCACTCCACCAATGCATTATCAGGCAAGGCAGGGCTGTTCTTAAATCCTTGTGGAACTACCATCTAACACAGCTGCATCTTCTTCCCTGTGGACAGATCCTCCTACTTGAAAGCAAGTAAATTTTTACTTTGTTCATCTATCAGGATATAGAAAAAGACATCCTTCAAATTCAATACTGTAAAACAAATATTAGTTTCATAAGAAAAGTATATGCGTTAGGGACCACTGGATGAAAATCTAAAATTATCTGGATTGACATTCTCTCAATAATCCATATTCTAGAAAAGTATTAATTAAAAGTTCTAACCTTTGTTGTGCTTCCAATCTGATGGGATATTAGTTTCTTTACCAGTCATGCTCCAGGTTTAAGTTCATTTTTCAAAGGACTTACTCATTTTGATCTTCCAAGTATTTTCATCACCCATACCAAGGGGATTACCACATCCAGCATTTTGTCTGGTATATTGTTCCTTCCAACACTTCAAGTTCCATCCCTAAACAGATTGGAATTTTCCACCGTGTGTCCTGAGGAATATATAACTACACAGAATTTTTGGAAAATGTTAGTCTTAATAGCGGCAGGGGGCATTATGACATATAGAGGAACTCATGAATTAGCTTTGTGTTCCAAATTATACACTCTGTTGGTTTTAAAAATGGCCTTACAGTTTGCTTTCCAGTTGCCCCAATGATAGGGATGGTATGCTTACATAATGATCCTTTATGACTAGTTAAAGCAGAATGGGTAGCTCTGCTGTTTACTAAAATTCTATGGTTTCGTTCTCTAGTTTGTCTGGAACCAGGGGATTAGCTGGAAAAACAATAATATTTTCTCCCAGTCCCCTTCATTTCAAATCTTCTAGATTAAGATTGACATCCACACTTGGTTCCTTTTTCTTTAAATCAGGATAAACACGTTACTAGTGTCCTTCTGGTTTTCAATAGGTGCACTGGTTGGGACCCAAAGGTGGCTTATGGGTAACGACAACCCCCCTTGTGTTCCTTCCTCCTCCATATGTGCCTCTTCTCATTCCTATTTTTCCTCTGCCTTTACTCCTCATATTGTTTCCATTCAAGGCTCCTATTTTGTTTTTCTCATTTTTCTTTTTAGTCCCAATTATTATATACTTCATATGCAATTTCTATTAACTGTGACACATTCATTCAGCCCCTTCAACTTTCTGTAATTTCTTTCTAGTGTCTTACTTAATATAACTTTGAAGCATTCTTGGGTTTATGTACCCCATGTTTGACCTCATACAATATCAATTCTTGATATCTTTGAAATACTATCTACACCTGAGTGCACATGAAATAATTTAAATTTCTTTCTGGCTTCATAATAATTTCTAAATGTCATAAAAACGTCAGCATAGGATACTTTGTCCCATTTCCCCATTTTTTACAAAACAACATGAACTGTAACATTATTATGTATTATGCTTCGGTGAACCATTCTCTGGCCATTTTTTCCAATCTTCTAATTGATATTGTGACCACCATTGAGTGCAACACCTTTTCATTTTATCATTAGTCATAAGGTCTCCCCCAAACTTATTCCAATTTTTCAAAATACCCAGGAGGTACAAGGGATACTCAGGGTTGAAGAAGGTCCCTCACATTTTACAACAAGGTTTCATATACTTAGTTCTGATCTTTTGTCAGCAAAGGAGGAAGGATCCTTTCTTCACCAGGTATCTATGTGTAGAAAACACCAAACAACAACAAAACAAGGTACCAAAACAAGATACAAAAGCACGATACCAAGTACAAGACAAGATATTAAGTACAATGCCTACAGGGCTTCTAGAAGCAGCAACACCCACACCCCAGAGTAAACCTCCCTCTGTACCCTTCTAATAGCTCTATCTGGCTTTGCACCGCTGAGTCGCTGGCCACCTCAGCATGTAGAAGGGATCGTCTGTAGTCCCCAGTTGAAAGGTCAACACATGCTGGAGTTCGCTCATGCTGTTCCTACTGCTGGGAACATCCATAAAGATTTGGACATCAATGTCTCATTTATGAAAAAGTTCTTTCAAGAACTGAGTGATACTAAATTGCTTAGAAGAAATTCTCTTCAGCCTTTCTTTACTTAAAAAGGCAATGATCAGCATGTTATAGTCTCTCAATATGTATTAAAAAGTAAAGAATATGAGGGATTCTTTTGCCCAAAAGAGTGTAAATGTCATCCAGCAAAAAATTTGTTATCCACTAATTATTTATAAAATGTTTCAGTAATAATCATTTAACTGGTAGACAGCAGCAGAACTATGCAGCTTAGAACTGGTTGTGACATTCAAGGAGATAAATGAACTACAATATTTAGATTAAACAAAAAAGGACCATTATAATCATACACACAATGAGCAAAGTATCACATTTTCTAGCTAATGCCAAAATTGAGTTTCACAATGAACTGTTTGTGGAACATTAAAAATATAATTTAGGATATCTGAATAAATTATTTTCTACTATGTAGTAAAAACAGGGAAACATATGGCATAAATTATAGCCCCAAATGCTTGAAAATTCTTGGAGTGGAGGCTGCCTGGCAACTTTTGTACCAGCTGGAAGAGCTAGGACCCAGCTGGCTTGGCAGTAGTCACCATATTGTGCCTTGGCTGGCAGATGGCCATCTGACACTCTTCAAGGGTCCGTGTTTCTCCTGTCTGCATTTCTGCAGCACCGACAGCCCAGGACTGCATTTAGGAGGAGTGGGCAGATCATTTCCACCAGTGTCAATCACATTGGCACATGACAGCGGGGTGTGAAAGACACGAGGGATTGAAGTTCCTAAAAAAGGCTAAATGATGGCGCTGATGGAGGCCTGAGAGCAGGTTTTTGTGGTACTTCAGCATTAAAATTCCCATTTTGGGATTGTGAAGGGGTGGGGAGAGTTCAAGGGCTGGTGCCACTGTGAGGAAAGATGAAAATGCAAAAATTCATGCAATTTTTGCAAACCTTTGCTCACATGAATGTAGGATGCAAACAAAGCAAATATAAAAATTTATATATTTTAATGCCTTTAATCTGAGCATTACAGGATTTAACATATCCGAAGTAAGCTCCCTACAGTCCTGTACTGATGTTGTGAAGTTACAGAAATAAATATAGTAGAGATGTAATTGGAACAAACTCAAGCTTGGGAGGGATGAAGGCTGTACCCAGCTTCAGGTCGAGGAGGAAAGGCAGTTACACCAACAAAGAGCCACATTGCCTACTCTGATCTCTCCTAGTGGAGGAAGAGCAAATCCCAAGTTAGGAAAATGGGTGCCTCCAGGAGTCCTGGGTCCTTCAGAGGCTTAGGTGTAAATAGAAAAAAGACCCAAAATAGGTTACCCTTTGCTAGACACTGGAGCATCCACAGAGAGATCACTAAAAAGACACAAATCTTTATGAAATACAGCATTATTGGTTTTATGTCTCAAAGAATTTCTGCTCTTTTTGTTCTTTGTGTTTCTATAACAAACACAAGAGTGGTCCATCCTTTCCAATGCCTCCCTGAGGCTGAACACTGTCTTCCCAGGAAGTGAAAACAAATGCAGTCACGGTGATGCAAGCTTGGGTTTAATCTCTTCCCTACTTATTTCCCAGCACACCTGCTCTGGCATCACTCTGGTAAACATCTCCTTCTAGCTCTTCCCCATGCAGCACATCCAGCAGTGGCTGAGAGGTGGGTGGCTTTTCAAGGGCATTGGTAGGAGCTGGTGGAGCAGTGATCAAAATTGTAGTCAATGGGGATTTAATTCCACCCAGTGTCATGGTGGCAGGAGATCCCCACGCGTCCCTTCCCACACAGGCTGCAGCATAGTCTCTTCCAAGAAGCGTCACCTGCAATCTGTGCTGTTTCATGGGAAACCACAGACCACCAAAAGACAGAGCTCTGCAACAAAGCTAGAAGGTTTCTGTGGCTTGCTTGCCGGTGTGGGTGCTTTGATCTTCAGGGGCAGTGTCATCAGAGCACATAACCTCTTTTGCCTCCCACAAGCCTTTAACCAATGACTGAGGTATGAATGCCTGTATAGCCATAGGGCCAGAGCCTTGACTACTCCACATTGCAGAGAAATGGCACTAAATTGGTGAAATTGTCCCTATTCATGGGTAAAAGGCCTGTGAATAGCTTCAGGCCAGGATGAAATCCTGCATTGTCTGTACTAAATACCTGCATGTCCAAACCATAACACTTCAGCCACTAATTTCCACAGTAGAGAGGATTTGTTCTGTTTGCATGTGACCATGTCCAGCCCAAAATCCAGAGGTTGAACTCATTAAATTGACAATAAAATACAATCTCAAGGATGAGTAGAGTAATACTTTCACACAGACTGAAATTCTATTTTTAAACTAGACTCACAAATTTGTTCCCCTTTAACTTCCAATGAGATTTAATCAACTGCTTCTTTGAAAACAGATCTTTGCTCTCAGGCACATGGTGTGACTCTTGGGGTGTCCTGCACGGGGACAAGAGTTTGCCTCCATGATCTTGGAGGGTCCCCATGTTATATGATTCTATGATTCTAAATAATTTAGTCACTGCTGAAAATAGTATCCTATTCGCTGGCGATCCTGACTTGCAAAGTCTTTGATTTTCATATTAACCAAATATGTCTCACATATGTAAGACTTCCCTTGCAGAATGCAGAGGGAATTGTAATGCAGAGTTAACAGATACATCAGGTCCTTTGCATAGTTAGGTAGACACTGTTTGGAAAGCATGGGCTTTGTTTCTGGTAAGCATACTATGGGACCCTGGAAAATTACAGGCTAACCATCAGAGGACAGTTTTGTACCATTGAAGCTGTTGTCCCAAAAACTAGTGGGATCTCTTACTGGTGTGTGTGCCAATAACACACAGAGTCAAGGTATTGTTTAATACCTTCATGTGTACAATTCAACAAGAGCAAGTGCAGAGTTTTGCATCTGGGGAAGAACAACACCATGCACCAGTACAGGCTGGGGGCTGACCTGCTGGAGAGCAGTGTAGGAGAAAGGGACCTGGGGGTCCTGGTGGACAGGAGGATGACCATGAGCCAGCAATGTGCCCTTGTGGCCAAGAAGGCCAATGGCATCCTGGGGTGCATTAGAAGGGGGGTGGTTAGTAGGTCGAGAGAGGTTCTCCTCCCCCTCTATTCTGCCCTAGTGAGGCCACATCTGGAGTATTGTGTCCAGTTCTGGGCCCCACAGTTCAGGAAGGACATGGAACTGCTTGAGAGAGTCCAGCGCAGAGCCACTAAGATGATTAAGGGAGTGGAACATCTCCCTTATGAGGA